>JAECUM010003478.1:0-48282 GCA_016617855.1 Megalonaias nervosa | reverse complement strand
ATTTATACTGAGGGAATGTATAGTCATGGACCACTGAATTATATATTTTGATAGAAAGGGCAACCATTTATACTGAGGGAATGTATAGTCATGGACCACTGAATTATATATTTTGATAGAAAGGGCAACCATTTATACTGAGGGAATGTATAGTCATGGACTACTGAATTATATATTTTGATAGAAAGGGCAACCATTTATACTGAGGGAATGTATAGTCATGGACCACTGAATAATGTATTGATAAAAGGTGTCAACATCATATGGATGGGATTTATAGTTATGGACCACTGTATTATATAATATATTGATAAAAGGTGCCAACATTATATTCAGGTGATTTATAAATAGATACCACTGTATTGTAGAATATAGTAATGATAAAAATTGCTGTTAGTGTTTTTAACTCTGGTTCATATCCATACATCAGATGTAAGAGATGGTGTGCATCCCTCACAGGAAACTATAAAGGATAAAAAGGAAAGAAAGAAAAAGTGCAAAGTTACAAGAATAGTGCAAGCTCTGTGATTCTATACCTGAAACACAGTTTCAAATATGAATGGATAAAAACTCGAGCTTGAGATTCGTGTTGAATTGTTTTAATAATGAAACAGCATGTGGAAGATTTTCCGCCAGATTAATTTTCCTCAAATAAAACACATTATTGTATTGTAATTGTATTGGATACTTGTACATTAATTTGATGTAATAGAAGAATATTCATGGAATTTTTACTACCACACATTAAAATAAGTGACTGTTGCCAAGACCTCAAAAGTAAGGGCTACTCTTCTTCATTGACTTAGGCAGATTTTTTAAGCTGAAGTCATGCAATTTTAGGCAATTAACCTGATATGGCTGTAAAGTTTAATTATCTTAAATAAATGAGTTTAATTATCTGTGCTCTTTTAAAGCAGTACGTGAACACATGCAAGTCTTAATAAAGAGGTTAAGTGGCTTTACAAGTGTGACTAATATTGGAAGAAAAGAAGTATGAATTAATTATGTTATTTGTTTTATATTTTTTTCTGATTTCGTCAGGGAACCCAAACCTTCATATGCAGGAAAACTGAGTCGGCCATACCGTCCCCACAGAGTTATCTCCCCTAGCAGAGAAAGTGCAAGTGCTTATGCTCCTGCCCCCACTCCAGCCTCCAATATACGACCAATGCTTAAACACATACAGCAGGTGAACAAGAAAAATCCAATCTTCTGAAATACAATAATATTGAATTTGTGGACAGGAAATCCATAACTCAATTGTAGTTGTATCTCTCTCTCTCTCTCTCTCTCTCTCTCTCTCTCTCTCTCTCTCCTGAATATAATAAAAGAAACGTTTTTCAGTAATACTGATCAGACTAACATCATTCATCTAAATGGAAAGCTGTATATTGACAGATTAGAAGGGAATTTTAAATGGAAAATCTGTATATTGACAAATAATAATGGGATTTTAAATGGGAAAACTGTATATTGACAGTGGAGAATGAGATTTTGAATGGGAAAGCTGTATGTTGACAGATTATAATGGGATTTTAAATGGGAAAGATGTATATTGACAGATTAGAATGGAATTTTAAATGGGAAAGCTGTATATTGACAGATTAGAAGGGGATTTGAAATGGGAAAGCTGTATATTGACAAATTAGAACGGGATTTTAAATGGGAAAGCTGTATATTGACAGATTAGAATGGGATTTTAAATGGGAAAGCTGTATATTGACAGATTAGAATGGGATTTTAAATGGAAAAACTGTATATTAGCTAGTCAGATTAAAATGGGAAAACTGTATACTAACTTGACAGAATGGGCTTTTAAATGCGAATTTAAAGCAGTATATTAACTTGACAAATTTGAATGGGATTTTAAATGAGGAAACTGAATATCAGAATGTTTGTAAAACTAAATGTTATGTCAAGTTGGTAATCTGCTAAAAAGCAATGTCTGTTTTGATTCACTGATAACACTAGATACAGGGCAAATGTATTTAATGTTTAGCTTTTTGAATACTGGGATATAGTTTTCGTATGGCTTCTTATAAATTTGATAGGGCATCAAGAGTATAACTTCGATAGGGCATCAAGAGTATAAATTTGATAGGGCATCAAGAGTATAACTTTGATAGGGCATCAAGAGTATAAATTTGATAGGGCATCGAGAGTATAACTTTGATAGGGCATCAAGAGTATAACTTCTAAGGTAATTTACCATCTTACATGGAATATTTCCAATGGTTTTTAACATTTAATTAAACAGTATTAGGCATTAAGGTTTACACATCAGTTTCATCAATTCATTCTTTACTTTTAGTGTATCATCTGCTTTACACCTGGAAAATATCTGATTTCAGAATTAAACATCACAAGTACAGATTTGCCTTTTGAAATCTTGATATTTAGACATTTTTCCAAAAGATATATATTAAAATTATGGTTTATTATGTTAAAATGGCAACTATTGACAATGTTAAAATGGCAACTATTGACAATGTTAAAATGGCAACTATTGACAGTATTAAAACTGCAACTATTGGCAGTGTTAAAATGGCAGTTATTGGCAGTGTTAAAATTGCAACTATTGACAGTATTAAAACTGCAGTTATTGGCAGTGTTAAAATGTCAAATGTTCTATGTAACTTATGTCACAGGTGATTTTCTTTCCAACTATCAAGTGCTGCCTTAAATATAATTACCTATAATCATGCAAGCTGTACCAGATTTTTTTAGTGTCCAAAGCTTAGGGTCAGGAATATAGTTACTAATCATGACCATCTAAAAGCTTAGGGTTAATGAAAAATTTGCTCAGAGAAAACTTAGGATGTCCAAAAAGACTTGACCTATATACTCTCTTATAAGTTGATTCCATCTGCATAAAACATAGACACTGATCTTCTCTACACATAACACACTGGCAGTTCATGGTCTGTTTTGTTTTTTTACAGTTTGCAGTTGGACTTGACTTAATAGCAAGTATATACAATAAGTTAAAGATGCTAGTGGAATGACCTTAATTGCAAGTCAGTGATCAAAAGTCTTGTGTCAAATACCCCAAGGCGAGATAACAATCTTTTACTGTGCAAGCAAAATTTATGTCATTTGCTCAAAATTTTACTTAGAATAATGAGAAAAATTCCTTATTTTATTGTAGTTTTAACACAAATTGAAAATTCTGGCTAAGTAGACCCAGGGCACGCCTTAGGCCAATTGGACTGATTTGTCCCAATCATGCCCCGCACTCACAGGGGTCCTGCACATTAGTAATTTTTAAATATATATCTATAGAAAGATAGTAATTTTAAAGCAATGGTAGAGAAGTTTAAGTTTAGTATCATACAAAACTTGTTTAAAAGTTTGTTTCAAATGCCATGCTCACAGGCACCCTGCGCATAAATCTAGGGGTCCCCACCAAAATGACCCAAATCGGGATACCCATTTGCTAAGGCCGTGACCATTAGAACTTCTAAGACAATTTCATACTGTGGCTTTATGGATTGTCTGGTTTCGTAAATTGTCATGTTCAATTTCTGTTTACAGCCTCTAGAGTATGTGGGTAATCATAACCAGCAGGTACCAGTCCGACCTCTAGAGGGAGACCCCGCAGGGGTGACAGGATCTTCTGTCAACTGGGTTGGAACTCCCCCCAAACAGACATGGAGTGTAAGTGATCAAGTACCTATTCCTCATGTATTTCTTTACACATCGTATATCAAACACACATTTGGTACCTGAAGAGTCTTGAAATAGTTTTTGAGATATCAGAAATGTGATGCGGAAGGAAAACCACATTATATATTGACACCGAGTCGCATGTGACAGAATTGGGAACCAAGTATTGGACTTACTTTATAGATATGAAATTAACATTTTATCCACAGGAACTTAATGTCTATAAATTTTGTTATTGATTCCAGTTTAATTTTATTTTCTTCTGTCTTTTGATGTACATCTTTTCTTTAAGAGTATAAGAGTAATTTTTGTCGGCTCTAGTATCTTAATTTAAAATAGAGATTCTGCTTTAATATCAGAGCTCACAAAGAATATGAAAACATTGCTCAAAATCTAGGAGTAAACTGACAATGGTCATATTTGGTACTAAAAGTGTAAATCATTTATAAGCTTGTTGAATTTACTCCATTATAGTTTCCCTTTTGTGGCCTTATACATTAAATACTGTGAAAATTTCAATTCAGTAATTTTTTTTAGTGTACCAATTTTTTTATAGATTTTCAATGGTTTCCTCAAGCTTCAGATTTCAAGATCCAATGAAAGGCATTTCAGGATAACATACATCCCAGGCACATTCGCAAACTTAAGTGCCGAAGATACAATCATCTTTACAAACCACTGACATATATCAACTCTGAGTTTTTGTTCCAATTTAGTTTTGAGAATGTTTTTTATAAGATAGAAAGTTTGAATGTTTTTTTTAAGTTGGCTATAAAGGACCTTACATATGTTATAATATACTATATGTACTCATTTATAAGTCAATTCAACTACAAACTGCACATACCCAGGTCTGCCATTGCACAGTGTGCTGGCAGATCTGTGCCTAGGCAATTTGTTTTAAAAGTAATCAGTAGAAAAAGCAGCATAGACCCTGGTCTGCCTGCACATTATGTGACAATAGATCAGGGTCTATGTTGTTTGCAGATGCATGCAACTTATAAGAGTATATATGGTGAATCATACTCCAGCAATAAAATATCAATATCATAAACATTGTTTAGGAATGAATTACATGTAGACTGGAACACATGTATACATAGACATGAACACATCTACCCATGGCTGGAACACATGTGCATATAGACTGGAACATGTGTACTCATAGACAGGAACACATACATATAAAATGAAACTTGTGTACACATAGACTGTAGCATTTGTACACATAGACTGGAGCATTTGTACACATAGACTGGAACAAGTACACAGACTAGAACTAGAACACGTGTATAAATATACTGGAACACATGTACACATAGACTGTAGCATGTGTACACAAGACTAGAACACATGTACACATATACTGGAACACATATGCACACATATTGGAACATGTGTACACATAGACTGACACACACAAACCCTGATAAATTATCAAAGTACATTTGAAACAAATAAAAATAATGGGGTTTTTACTTTTTCTTCAGTTTGCTGCCTCCCACCCTCGGATAGATGAATCTATCTTATATGGTAACTTCAATACTCCCAGGATGTTGGAACTGGACATCAACAGAATGCTGATTGGGCAAAATACAATAAGGTTGGCACTAATTGATGAAGTAATCTGTTGTACGGAGTTATTTTTTCGTCTTATTTTCCAAGGAAAACTGTTCATAGGATGCAGATAATAATGTAAAAGATAAATGTTTCAACAGATGTTTTGCTTTTTTTGTAAATAAGAAATTTAATGACAGATCTTTCAGGTGCATTTCTGCTTGTAATCAAATAATTCTGTCTTGGCATACCTTTACAAAAACACCATTATTATCAACCAGTTGCGTACTATATCCTGGCAAAATCTATATGCCAATAAGTGGGATCTGCTGTATTATTATTATTATTATTACAGATTTTAACTAGTGTATGTTAATTATGGTTCTCTTGCCAGATTCACAATTTATTATTTATAATATGTATTTGTTTTTTTCCAGTGCAAGAATTCTTCCAGATTACAGGCTTATAAACACTGCACAAAATTTACGATCATATATGACAGTCAGTAGACCTACAGCGCCACCTGGTCATGTAAAATCAGATCATTCACGGGGATTTCTTGGTAGGTACCAAACTGTTACACCATGGTATGAACTTGATGTTTAATACATTGATACAATATTTTTGATATTATGTTTTGATTCATAAAAATCTTGTATACCATATATATTCACTTGTAAGTCAAATCTAAATGCAAACTGCTAAGACCCAGATCTACTATCACATAATGCACTGGCAGATCAGAGTCTATGTAGGTAGGATTTAATCTTTAGACCAAACAGTATAGACTCCGTAAGCACATTAAACAGTGACAGGTCAAAGTTAATGTTGTTTGCAGTTGGACTCGTGAGTACGTAACAGTATTTGATAGACACATGGTTTCAGTTATGTTACAATATTTCATTTTATGTACCAAAATTTTAATCAGTCTGCTTAGTAACATTAAAGTTGCAAATTTATAAGGACCTTTTTTTGAGCAAAATTAGTGTGTCACGTCTTTTAGTAAATATTTTGTCACATTTTTACATATTCAGTTATGAAACTTTTTTGGTCTGGTAATACATTATACAAGACTGTTTTCTGAAATTTGATTTGGAGCACAGTTTATTTTTCTGATCCGTAAGCAACCATTTTGTGTCACCTGACTCTCATGACATCACTCGAAACAAAGAGGGCAAAATTAGACCTGCTATTTGAAATGACTGCTCAGCAGCCCCATGACATGAGCTCCAATAATATGCTCAGCCTCAGCATCAAGAACCATGTCGATATTAGATACAGTTGCAGTGAGTTTCCTACAAGAAACGAATCCATTTGTTGATTTTGTGTGATGTAGCTCAAGGTGAAAAGGGCGAAACTAGCCCTGCTAATCGAGATGACTGCTGTACAGCCCCCATGACACTAGCTCCAATAACATGCGCAATATCGGTGTCATGAACCTTATCAACAGTAGATATAGTTGCAACAAAGAGGGCAAAAATAGCCCAGCTGACCAAAGTGACTGCTCTGCAGCCCCATTACATAACAACATGCTCAATCTCGGTTTCAGGAACCATATTGACACCAGATATAGTTGCAGTGTTTCCTTAAAAAATGAGACCCTTTTGTTCATCTCTAACCCTGCATTGTTGGCCATAGTTTCTTGGTAGCAGCAATTACCAGTGCAATGAAACTTTGCTGTTGGAAGGAACCGCTGTTCACTTTGTGTGGAAAAGAAATGAAACAGTGCTAATCTCAGACTGATTATCTTTTACAGTAGTTTTGAAACACAAGGGGACACCTGAACTAATGGAAAAACTATAAAAACTTCGTTAGTAGATAAAACCACAAACTGACCATCACTTTGGACTTGTGTACTGACAAGTCATGTGACTTATGCATCATCTCATCGAGTCCCTTGGGGCACAAAGGGTTCAGTGAAATAGAAAATAATCTGGCTATTGTTTGTTTCATTCATGTTTTCCATGTATTGTATATTTCTGTTTGTTTTCATGTAGCAAGTAAGCAGTTCACTTACTTTTTTTATAGTTGTACATTTGCTTCATTAACTGTTTTGCAGACATATATTAATTCATATTTGGTTAGTTGATAGATTACATTCATTCATTCATTTGATGACTGATTTCAGAATCTAGAGATAGTCCCGCTCCTCCCTCTTCTCCAGCTACGGGCTCATTCAGTGCGGGTGTGGGTCAGAAGAGAGTGCGGCTTGCACTGTCTGATCATGAATCTCCCAGAATTCTTGGCACACCTCCACTTCCTCCTATAGGAGGCAGCAAATCTAAATCACCTATTAAGGGTAAGTTTTCTGCCACTTGGTTGAAGTTTTCCTGTAAAGTCTTTGCTTTCAGAAAGTTTGACATAAATGCATTTTTCATGTATTTGAAAATGTACTAATAAATACCATATATATTCACTTAAAAGCCAAGTCCATCTGCAAACTTCAAAGACCAAGATCTGCCATTGCATGATGCACCAGCAGGTCAGTGTCAATGCAGTTTGTTAAGAGTAATCATTTTTAACAAACAGCATCTATCCTGATCTGTTGGTTTAATATGTAACAGCAGATCTCGGTCTATGTTGTTTACATTTGGAATCAACTTACAGGTGAGTGTATGCTATAATGAATAACATAATCAGTGGTCCACTACTGCAAAGTACCTTATAGCACCTTCAGTCATAAAAATGGATTTTATTGTGGAGGTATTGAGGCGAGTGTGTGTATTATAATGTTGAATCAACCAATATGAACTTGCTAATAACAGTACAAATAAAATTGAATATTTGTGTTGATTGCACTATCAATGGTAGCTCTACATATTTCAATTGCACATTTCTAGTTCCTGGTCTGCTTGATCCAGGCATATTTAAAGCATCTTTATCACCCGCTAAAGGTCACCCTCTGGTACGTTTAGCAAACTTCTTCATTTGGATTTAAAGACTGCTTTATACCAGGACTTTGTGAGTACTTCAAAATATTGTAAATATTTGCAGTACAGTTTATGTAAAAATGAAGTCGTCTTAATTAATATTGGATTAATTAATATTGGAACAAATTGTTTTTCAGAGCCTCCAGGAAGTCCCTCAGGATCTTCTTTAACACAGAGTCCATCTCCACTTCGAGAAGTAGAAATTATCTCTCCTGTTAAGTAAGAATTACCTCCCTAGGAAAGTACAGTGGAAAAACGTGGCTTTTATATATCTTCAGTAAAGCAGCTGTTGGGTTGTTTGCTGGCTACGTGTCTAATATTTGACCTATATTCCTAATGAATGTTTGAATCTGTGCAGTTGTTTATGAAAATTTAGACAACTGCACAGTACAATAAGGGGCCATTGTGTTTAAGACAGTGTAAACAATTTTAATATTAGCTTTTGAGGAATTTTAATAAATTGCGGGGGGAAAATAAATCTGTTTTTGGTAATGCAGATTTTGTCTATCATATTCTTGCTATCCTTCACCCCCACACACCCATTTTTTCAATTTTGGGATGTTCTTGGACAAATAAAAGTACAGCTGAACATGTGTAATCAAGCCAGAATGTGGACAAATAGTGCAGAATTAGGCTAGATTGAGCAGTAACATGAACTGGATTATTCAGTGCTAAACCATCATTAGGAGCTGATAATGGAATAAAATTTCTTGACCACAGTGGGCAGGGATCTGGTGTGGACTTTACTAAGAGACCTTAAGTTGGGACATAAACTTTAAGTCTGACTTTAAATTGACTGATCAGTTGTCTTAAGTCTAGTCTTCATTTCTTGACTGGATTATTAAGGAACCAGTCTTTGGAGTTCCAGTGAATATATTTTTGTGAGACCAGTCACAAGACTAAATTATATATTAAAATTTAGAACTGTAATAATAATTAATCATAATTTATGATAAGGTTCAGATATTGCACATTTTCAAAATGGGAAAGTCCTGGAAAAATTTTAATCCAGACAATGCCATGAATGTCATTTGGCGCACATCACATGGATGCAGTCAGAAGTACTCTGAGCACAGGGTTGGTGATGGGTGGATGGATTGAAAACACCAGTACTCTGAGCACAGGGTTGGGGATGGGTGGATGGATTGAAAACACCGGTACTCTGAGCACAGGGTTGGGGATGGGTGGATGGATTGAAAACACCAGTACTCTGAGCACAGGTTTGGGAATGATGGGTTGATTGAAAGCACTAGTACTTTGAGCACAGGGTTAGGGATGGGTGAGTCCCATTGAAAACACCAGGATACTCTTTTCCATTTTGGAAATGGCTTGCCATTTCAAGAAATGCATTTTGAGTTAGATGGAGTTGCATATATTTTTGCAGAGTTTCTCTTTTTTATTATGATAGGAATATCAGGGGATCTGATTATGCATTATTGATCTGAGGAAATAACTGTTACTCTTGTATGGATGTAAGTTACATGTATGGATGTCAATTACACTTGTATGGATGTCAATTACATGTTTGGATATCAGTTATATGCATGGACATCAATTACATTTTATAGATATCAATGATGAATTATACATTTTATTTCTAAATATTTGGGGTGGGTAAAAGTTTTAATCATTTATTTTACTGTCCATCTGCATTTTTTGAGTAAGTTGAAACACATGAAGAAGGACATAATTTATAGTCATCCTCAAAGACAATAATCTTCAAATAAAGCTTTTTCATAATTTTGGAATAAAAATAACTACTTTTTTCTCCAAAACTTCAAACTAGAATGTCAAGACTTGCAGCAAAATTACCCGTGTGTATAACTGTTTGGTTGTTGATATATCAATGTAAGCATTCCTGTTTTGAAATTAAATTCTTCTGTAATTTGAATACATTCACTTGGACTCAAAATGGGAGCAACTCTATGGCTGTCTTGTATTTATAAAGTTAAATACATTCACTAAACATTACTAAGTATTATATAGGACACTTGTGAAAATTGTCAAGTCAGTAGTATATATAATTGCTAATAAGTCAAAACCAGATGCAAACTGCACAGACCCGGATATGTCCTTGCATAATGTCCCAACAGATGTGTGTCTGTACATCAGTAGAACAACACAGGCCCTGATTTGCCAGTGTATTATTTGCAGGCAGATCTGGTCTGTGTAGTGTACAACTGGACATGACTTATAATTGGATACATAAGGCATTTGTACAAGACGGATATAAATTTTACTTTATGAAATATTTAAATTTTTAAATTATATATCTGAATGTGATAGCATTTATTTATTCAATACCTAATTGCTGGGAATTTCAATGTTTAATGTATAAAATGCAAGTAATTTACATGTATTTATGATGTTTTGTGCCACACTAGCGATGAAACTGTGATATTTATGTTTTTTCTGTGATTTATAGTAGAAGTGTGTTGTAAATGTTTGTTATACATCCTTTAGTACCTTTCTTATTTTTAGTGTGGTCAATTGCTGTTAAGGAACTCACAAATTAAAAACATCAATAAATTGTTACATAAATGTAATAAAATACAAATGTTTTAGTCGCAAAGCAATATATGGATTCAGAATTTTGCTTTTTTGATGCTTTACTTTTGCTGTACAAGAGAAATCTATTTCTCAGTCAATAGTTGTGTGTTAATTCAAACATAATGTTACAGTATAATGGAAATTTCAAATTTTGTCCTGAAATATTATAGAAATATCATAGAAAAGTACTAGCTGATTCTATTTACATGGATCAAACACTAGTCTAGCCATGCTATTAGGCATAATTGTGTTATATGTCATGTAGAGTGTCACAGTCAGTTACACATTGTTTAGAGAAGAAATAAATTATGTCCTATCAAATTTTACAAGCCTGCAGATCTGATGTTAGATGTGCTTCATAATGAATGTATGTAACACTTAATTCTCAGACATCTCCAGGGTTTGGTCGTAATGATTTTGTTATCAATGACCCATGTGCAGTAGTATAAAAAATTGAAAACCAGACAGATATTATTATTCCATATCTGTATACTGTATTAAAATGACAAAGATGTAAATTGAATCAAGAGAAGAAGACTTTAACATTTACGTTTAGTTTAAATTTCGCTAATATGAATGCAAACCTGAATACCTCGGTGTTCCATTATAGGTTGTGTTTCATTTGTTTGAACTTACCGACAATAAAATTACAACGATCTATGTTTTTGAACTTCTTGATATATCCGAAAAACAGATTACCTTACATGTATTTATTATTTGAATAAAACAGTTCTCTCATATTTAGGTGTCTTGGTGCATTTTGTATTGCTTACATCTCCATAAAATTGTATGCCAATCTTATCAACCTTTCCTCTCTCCCTCTCTCAAGTTTCAACATTGGATTCAGAGAATGAAATAATTGATTTAAGTTCTTAATGTAAAATTTGTTTCTTCAACAAAACCAATCTCTTTCTGAAAATAAAACCCAAACCAATTAACCTGCCCTTGTTTGCATAACAAGAAAGTAAAAGAAAATGTATAAAACGTTTTGGAGACCAGGCTGTTATGTATATCAAGGTTGAATTGTTTTGCTGTGCAGTAATATTAGAATATTCAGTGTCAACACTTCCTATTTTGATCCACAAGCTCTCTAATGTCAGCTGAATGTCTTTCTCTGGGTTTCCGCTTAATCGTCCCACTTTACTCAGTTTTTTAGATCACCACTTAGGGGCCCCGAGTGGCTGAGTGGTCTAAAGCGCTCACAGTTACGGATCACTGCCATCTCACCTCTGTCTGCGTGGGTTCGAGTCTCGGGCTCGGCCAATGTGGTTATGTGAGAAAGCTTGCCGGTAGCTTCTCGTGGGTCGGTGGCTCTTTCCGGGTTCTCCCAGGTTCTTCCTCCACCATTAATACTGGCCGCCATGTATAGCCTATCTTGTGCTGAAAATGGCGTTAAACCCTGTAACAACAACAACAAGATCACCACTTATACAACAATTATCATTCATGAAGCAATTTCTTCTGCCTACTATAATGCACTGACCATTTCATTTCTTCGTGATACCCAACTCTATTGGAATGTATCCCTTGTTGACAACAGCAGGATACTTTTATACAAAATTGACTAAACTAAAAATGTTGATAATCACCAATTTATTAAAACAACCTAACATAAACATAGCCATAGTTAATCATTGTTTTCTGAAGCGATTTTAGCATCAAATAGCATTGTTTGCAACTACCATCTGCTGATACGACACCACTGCTGATCGATCTGTTAACCCATAGGGAATATTTATGGATGTCAGCGTGCATGCAATGTTTTAGCTGTATCATAATATTCCTAAGACCAGCTTTCTGACCCGTAACAAAGAAAGAGGGTTACCATAGAATCCAATATATTTTAATGCTTCCTTTTGTATGAAAAATGGATTAAAAAATGTTTATCAGAATTAAAGATTTTCTGACTTGTAAACTGAAATTTTTGCTGGCATTTTATAAAATTTTTAATGAATAGAAGACCCATTTATTTATAAACCCTAATGGTCTTCGTAATCACAACTAGCAAATCCTTTTTTATTTTCGATCAGGGCCACTATTTAGAAAAAAAAAAGATTTCTGAGGGTGTGTTGATACTTGTTCTGGTATTATCGTAAATTTCCTGTTTGATATTTACTTAATCTGGGATTTTTATTGCATCTCTGCAGAGTTTTCAAGTAAATACGATATGGCCTGTACTTCGGTACTGAGAAAGATACCCGACTCACCCCGATGTTCTCGATGTTGTACATATATTATAAACAAACAAACATGGGCTTCATAATCATACTGTTGTGCACATATTGCATGCTAGATTGGCACCATTTTCATTTCGAACAAAGTAGACATGATTATAAGTCTTTCGGTGAAAACCCTATGACTTAATGGGGATACATGCAGGGGAATTAGTAACAACAAGATTTTTAAGACATCCATTGTGGCAGCTATACTGGATGTACAACTGACACCATTTTCATCTAGGACCAACCAGTTATAATAAAAGTACATTTTTTATTTTCTTTTTTATTTCATTATATGCTGTTGATAATGTAACATTGTATGTTGGACTTGACCTTGTCCAAAATTAAGTTAATTTTCTACCTGGCCTGAGTTATTGGTTTTGGAGTTTTAGTAAACATGTTTATCTCAATCTGAGTCTTGAAATTTGGAAATTCCCTGCATATTTTATATTATAATTTTAGCATCAGACTTCTAATTATAACTAATATTTTATTTTGTAAACATTATGAACATTCCAGAAGGTTATTTTCCATAAGGTAATTTTTTAAAATAGAAAATAGTGTGACCTGAGGTCAAATGGAAGACTATATAATCTTGTTACTGGAAAAAATATTCATCAGTGTTTTAAGATCAAGTAAAATCATATTTTATTATTGTCATGTCCAGTAGTTTATTGGGCTGGAACTTTTTTCTTCAAATTATTCAAGAGATTTGTCTCTGCAATTACAGAGTGCTCATTAAAAATACGATTCTTGGACAGAGACAGTCACTGAGATTTATAGTGAATTCAAACCTGGAATTATATTACTGTGTTTCAACAAAAGACTTGCCACAACAATATGATACAGGCCAATATAGACACATAAACACTTTAAGCGTTGGATTTAATTTGGAGTTCTACTAAAGTTTATTCAGAACTTGTATTATTAGGGCTTGTGTCTGAAATTCTAGGATTATTTTGGGGTTTAATTCGAAATATCATAAGTTGTTGTTTTTTTTCATTTTCACTCTGTATTCTAGGGAAATAAATTATTTGCTGAATTTGACAAAGCTTGTTGCTTCTCAATCGTTTCTATTATTTACGACCACAGAGTCGTAATAACGTTAGCTCAACACCATTTTCATTCAGGACCAGCTTGACATCGTCAGAAGTGTTTCAGTGAAAATCCCAAGCTGCTATGACCATCCATTCAGGCGTGTGTGTGTGATTTAGATTTTTAACGTAGCTTTAACAATTTTTCAGTCATATCTCTACGATGTCTGCAGTGTGGCAGTTTATAGTGACGTCTAACACTGGGGTATCATGCCGCAGATATGTAGCATGATGTCTGACCCAGTCAAATTATCCTGACACCAGGCCGACCAGTCCTAACACTAACTTCTTAATGCTGAGCGCCTAGCGAGGCAGCTGTTAGTACCATTTTTATCAGATGTAACAATAATAAATGTTTAAAGAGGGTCGCTGTGGCGGAAATATTGGATGTCTGAGCAGCACCAGTCTGAATTAGAGCCAACTTGACCACTGGATGAACATGTGTGTAAAGTTTCATGGCAGACCTCCAAGAAGTTTAGGAGGAGTAACGAGAATAAACTTATTCTAACGGACAGGAGAAAGAAGTACCATCACATAAGCTCCTCTGGTCTATGACCAGTAGAATCTTAACATACCTCCACTCATATGGTGTTCTCTACACAGAAACTTACAGCAGTAATATCTGTGATGGTGTTTCACTTCCCCTGGCCACACTTTCAGTGATGTAACACTAACTAAAACTGTTCACATCCCATCTAGAGTTCCGAAACCAGAAAATAAGATAGTATGGTTGAAAAAATGGCTGAAAGCTTTAGATAATGGAGAACTAGTGGGAGTTGTGCTGATTGATTTTAGGAAAGCTTTTGATCTAGTTTATCATTATATTTTACATGAAAAATTAAAACTTTACAACTTCAACAACAACTCTGTAAATTGGTTTAAGTCGTACTTGAACGAAAAATAAGACAAAATGTTGACATAAACAGTGTCATATGTTACGACCCTGTAGTTAAATTACATACGTGTTAAAATTTAAATTCTTCTAATTCTTTGTTTCATTTTTATTTCATTTTTATATCACAAGAAGTTATTATTATTATGGTGATGATTATGTTAGCCAGGTCTAATAGTTTGTTAGAAACATCGTATTTCTTTAAAACGTAAATGTGACTCGTGTAAGCACGATTTTTGTATGACGGGTTTTGCGTAGCAAGTAAACATTCAGCAGTAGCTATGTAAATGATTGGCTGATACTTGTTTAGGCTTTCGTAATGTCCAGATGGATTTTGAAATCACACGTGTCTTTCATGCGTGTGTACATGTAATGACGCATTAGCTTGTTTTAAATGCTCAGTTACCTGTAAGAAATGTTTAGTCATAGAGTCGTGGTCATAGTCGTAGTCAGTTATACTTGAGAGTCACATCATAACATCTTACAGAGTTTCTAATACCTTAAGGAAAAGGTATTTCTGTGCTGGAAAGAGGTGTTTGTTCATTCGTACGTGTTAGGAACAACATGTGTGTTGTTAGTGGTGGTAGCTGTATTCTACTTTCTAAGTAATTATTTTCCCTGGAGAACAACACTACTGGCTTTGGACAAAGACATTTGATGAAATTATTTCTAAATCGGAACGGAACAATACAAATTGTGCTTTACAGTGAACATTCTGGACGTTTTGTGTTAGCCTTCATCTGACGTCATCATCCGCCATCTTGGAACGGAACTGAGATTCAGACTGTATCAATTTAGAACTGTTTATTCACAGGACTTGTGTGTTTTCACAAATTTAGAACATATTTTTGGATCTTCGTAAATCGTAAGTCTTGTTTCACATATTTATCTTTTCACCGTGTTTTCTAGGGAAATAAATTATCTTTGTTAAAATTTACAAAGCTTGTTGTCCTCACTCTTTCTTTGTTACTTTGAACGAGCCGATACGTAACACATATAAGACCCAAATAATATTGTGACATGTGGCGTACCTCAGGGCTCTATTTTAGGGCCACTACAATTTATTATGTTAATAAATTATCTGTATTTGCATACAGTAACTATTGAAACTGACCTCTATACTGATGACACCACATCATGTGATATTAGTTTGTCTAAAACTAGTGTTGAAAGAAAATTAGATAGTGCTCTTGTAAAAGTCTCTAAATGGTGTAAACAATGGAATGGTCATTAAGTTAGACAAAACCAAAGTGACACTGATGCTGATAACCACTCAACAAAGACGTAACTGAATTAAACATAATATTCTGCACATCCATGTTAATGACGTGGAACTGAAAATTGCTACGCAAGATAAACTTCAGGAGTTCAAGCTTATAACAAACGTTATGGTCAGAGCATATCGGTAATGTTACCAAAATGATTGCTAAGAATATCTGGTTACTATAAAATATTTAAAGAATTTCTAACCATAAACCAGAGGATAATGTTTTATAAAAGTTATATTCAACCTCATCTGAACTACTACAGCATCATATGGGTAATGCTTCTAAAACAAATCTGTTAAAGTGGACAGACTTCAAAAACGAGCCATCAGAATTATCCATGAAACAGCATTGATAATGTCCATGAATGTATGAAGGATTAGAAAATCACGAGTAGCTATGAAAGAATATGTTTAAGAAGGGCTAAATTTATGTATAGTTTTTAATGGTCCTATGCCCAACTATATAAATGACTCAGTAAAAGGTCAAATAATATCGTTACAGTTTTTAGTCTATCCATACGACGCCTCTATGTCAGCTAATAACGTTCTTCTTCCTAAGCCCAAAACTGAATTGTATAAAAATATTTTGACTTTCTTGGATCCAGTCATTTGGAACTGTCTACCTAATGATGTTAATGAAACGTCCTCAGTGCCTTCCTTTCATCAGAGTGTTCTAAATGGATGAAATCCAGATAATGTCTATAACCGGTTATGGCCAACTTTGTGGTATGGTTGTATATGTATAATATACAATGTCTCTGGGGTGTTCACCCGCGCGTGTGTGTGTGTGTGTTTGAATAAAAATCTTTTCATGTGTGTACATGCTTTGTGTGCTGAATACATCCTTAGTTGCTTAGTACACTAATCCATTATACCCTTTTAGTATAATGTTCGTTTCCCAGCTGTATTTTATATATTTGCTGTACATATGTAGATAACTGAGGGCCATAGGAGTGATTAGTTTTTTTTTTTGTACAAATTATGTCACTCTCATAAAAAATGTTAACTCTTCCTTCCTTTTCTTCTTATTAGTATTTGTTCATTAGTCACTCACTCAAATTACTACTAAAAGAATGAATATCCGGGATATAATTTAGCCTTACATCAAGTTACACTTTTAAACAACAGAAGGCGATATGGCTCATTCATTTGTAGGCGATATAAATCGATGTACACAATGAGCAATCAAGGACTTAAACTCAATCACACTATGAGCAGCCAACTGGGGCTTCAAAATTTCAAGTGACAAAACAGTTGGAATGCTTTTTTCTCCCCACAACAGACATAAGCCCAAGTATCCAGCTTTATACCTACAAGGAACACCGGTCAAATTCGTCAAGCAGACATATTTCCTAGGAATGATACTAGACGAAAACCTTACCTGGACCCAACATATAGCTAGCATGAACCAATCGTTTTTGTTATTTGAAAGCTAACTGGATCAAAATTTGCACACATGTAATGCTATTTGAAAGAAGCATATAAAAGTTTATTTTATGAAAATATGTCCGAAATTGTATTATGGATTTTTTAAAAGCAACATCAACTTCATACTGTTTAATACTTCATTATTTTTGTGCCAAAATGTGGTACCATACCCAGCGTTTTTTTTTGTTTTTTTTTGTAAAGATATCAAAACCAAATTTGGCACAGTCATAAAGATTATTTAGCTGTTTATAAAATGCTATCTTTTTTTAAATTTGACCAAAAACAGATTTTCTAGATTTTTTTATATATTATAATTATAGCATTTTTTTTACGGCTATTTTTTTTATTAGTTTGGGGCAAATGAGCTAGGGACACAAAATTGTAATATGGAGAGATAACCACATAAATGTTGCTTCACATAGACTTTTTGTGAAGGAACAATTTAATTTACAGGGTCTGAATTCAAAGGATGAGAAAATTTGACAAAAATATTTGAACTTCATTGTTTCAAAATTTGCAATATTAATACTAACAATGCATGGAGAAAGCAAGCAAATGGTGTTCAAGACATAGAAACAGTTTTCTCTTTTACACTGTGTTTGTCTCCCTCTTATCTGACAAATGTTGCCATTTCATACTAAGCATGTCATTATACAAGAAATGAAATATTCAATATGTAAATGGATTTTTGTCTATTTACAGCGGGATACATAAGTAAGGCATTTTTTCCATTCTAAAATACTATGACAGCTATCAACCATGCTAAATACTCTATAAATTTAAATATACCCACACACAAAAAGTCAGAATGAAAGTTTCTTTTGACACCACTAGCGCTTCCCCTGCATTAAAAAGAAAAAAATTAAACAGCAATTTAAGTGCAGAATGTTCAGTAATGTTGATCAGTGTCTTCTCATATTAAACTTTCATATAGAATACTGTGAATTATTTAAATTTGTTCACTTACATTTTCTAGCTTGTGATCTGTTGCTTGTTCTCTATCACAGCCTCTGCAATAAATAAGATAATACCAATAAGCAACACAAATTTTGGTACATATTATCACCTTTGTCATGGAATACCCTAATTACATTAGAAATAGATGCATTCATTGAACATAAATTTTTGGGGAGAGTGTCATATCTCATTTTGGAAATGTACCAAATTGAAATCAAGAATATTTTTCTCCGTGACAAGTTTTGGGACAGTGAAGAATAGTTTTTATTAATGATACACACAAATGTTACAATGACTCAAAATTTAATATGCCTTGAAGATCAATGAGATTGACCAATAAGTAGACAAAGTACGGTCATAAAAATTTCAGTAGTACAAGTGCAGTATTTACATGCATCAAATGGTGGAATAATATGCGCATTTCTAAAGCTGTCATAAAATGTGTTTTTAATTTACATATTAGAAAAACTGAAGTGATCTACCTTGTAAGCCAGTCAGTCCATGACTGATCAACTATAAAGTAACTAACTTTACTTGCAATTTAGTTAAGAAGTTGTACTGGTACATACGTTCAGACTGAAAATTAATATGATTAAGCATAAATCATAAAAAGTTGTTACTAAGTAACTTGAACATCCCATTTACAGAATCATTGACTCGCAAACAAATGTGAAGATGCTAGTAATCATTTTTTTTTTCTCATCAATACATTATGCTACAATATAACCGATGTACAGAATCACAACATGTATCTAGGAATATGAAAAGACTGATCACATATTGTCATATGATGCTATCTAACCATGCATTTTGATAAGGGCTCTGCTTTCGACAATCCTAGAAAAAATTCTTGTACAAACAAAACATGTTAGTAAAACAAGTGTTACAAACAGTCACAAAATAAAAAAACTCGACATAACAAGGGGAGAAAAAATTCATGCTGGGTCAGGCACAAGCTGCCATGAAAAAATTTCTGCCTTCAACTGCTACTTTTTAGATCGAGAGCAGCATAGTCCTCTGCAAGTATGTAAATGTACGCAGCAATATCATTATCATATGTTGCATTAAACTATTCTGTGTAACCTTGCACACAGGAAACAACTCTGCAACAGAATGGTGTCCAAATTTTGTAGTTAATCACATATTTACCAATGAAAATATTATCCAGTAAAGAGTTTACAGATTGTAATCCACTCCTGATCAAAGCGTTTGGAGTTTCAGTCAATGTTTGAAAACTATATCATTTTCCTTTGACGCTGAACTGGAAAACATTCTTGAGTAGATACTGCACTACAATAGGTTGGCAATATTCCATCTTAAAGCCCCAATGCTGCCATTGCATGTGAAAAGTAGTATATTCAAAATCATCGGAATAATATTGAATCTTGACAGAATCTAAACATCATTGTGTTCCATTACAACCAGATAATATCAGTGTTTCATCACCACATATGTACGAATCCGAAAAACCCAACCATTTTCCATGTGTATGAATTAATCCAATGTTGATTGGCCACATCCATGGGTCAAATGATTTCATTTGAATGCTGGAACAAAAGATTTGTTGTTGTCACCATTGCAAACATTATAAGCAAAGACCACGATGTGGCAGTTTGTCTGCAGCTCAAGTTCACCCTTCAAAGTATTTCCAGAGCACCAGCTGATCACCAGTATTCACCTGATTTTTATTTTTTTCTGATGCATGTTTTTTCTTCTCAAATACACTTTAAATAAACAGGCTTGCCTCTCATTTCCATCTTGCATAAATCTGTGTGCCAAGTGCGACTGTTATTATTAGGTTATTCACTACAGACTCTGTCAACTGTATCACAACTTTACTTTTGGAGCACTGCAGACAAAAAAAATAGAATTACGATCAACTTTGTTGACTGAATTGATGGGACCTCTTAATTCTAAACTGAATATCTGAACTTTGTTTAAACTTAACAGCTTGATTATTTCAAATAATGCTTTATGTCTGATAGCAATTTTTTAACAAATCATTTCCTTCCTTCCAAGCTTGAGTTACACTGGAAGAATGGTGGAATTTATGAAAAACTGCAGCATTGGGGCTTTAAACCACCATCTCTAGATCTACAGCAGCATAGTCCTCTGCAAGTTTGTAAACATACACAGAAATATCATTGTCATATATTGCATTAAACCATGCAGGGTAACCTGGCACAGTGGAAATAACTCTGCCATAGAACGGTCTACGAATTTCATTCTCTTGCTGGTAGTGGATAACGTGTTTACCATAAAAATGTTATCTGGTGACGAGTTCACAAATTTTAATGCACTCGTTATCAAAGTTCTCACATTTTCAGTTAGCTTTTTAATACTGTACAGCTTTCCCTTTTCACTCAACTGGAAAACTTTCTTGTCTGGATGCTGCTGCCCAAGGACAACATGTCTGAACTGGAGCTGGGTTTTCAAGGCTTTCCTCTTCTCTGAATCTGATGTAATGGATTTCAGGTGCTGATCAACAGTCTCTGGGAACTGCCACAGTCCATAATAAAGCATGTTGTTGGTTATTTCTTCTCGATGTAAATACTCTTTATGTGCTTTTTTCTCTAATACTTGTCTCTTCTGTCTCAGGATTTCTCTACAAGTCTGATCTACTTCCTTGATTCTTGCTTTGTACTTCTCTCTCGACTGTCGCCCTTTACTTCTGTCAGTATTCAGATACTCTAGTCTTTCTGTCTCTGACAAAGAGCTCAGCCATTCACCCGTTTTATTGAGGGCAAACATAAAGTGAGATTCATTACATAAAGTTGATGCAGCTGGATGAAACCGAGTTAGAGCATCCAAAAAAGCAAAGATTCTCTCTGGGAATTTGTTGTGCCTTGGTACTGACTTTGTTTCAGTCTGCATAGTTTCATCCACGGTGCTGTACTTTCCTCCTTGCAAATGATCACTAGCTGCTTTCTGCAAGAGTGAAAACCATGATAAACACATTTGCTGAAGAACAAGAGATGCCTGCTGATCAAATGAACCTACTTGCATCATTCTATCGAACATTTCATCTCTGTGCAACTGTTCTGGGAAAGGTACATCAATTCCACACATGAAATCAGTGGAGTCATCTTTAACTCTTTCAAGAAAAGTGAATAGACATCGATACAAGCTACTAGCTTCCTGAAGAGAACAGTTTCTTTCTAGAGCTCTCCAAAATGGAGCAGTGATTAGTTTTGAGCAGAGTCCTAACGCTTTACACAGTGATAGATACAAAGGTTCATGTACATCATATGACACAGCTTTCTGAAGTAGATATGCTGGAATACAAACTTTGTCAAAAAATTCCTGAATTAAATCAGATAAGTAAAACACTACTTCTGCATCATAGAAAAGTATGTTGAACCGGTTTCCCCGAAATGGGACCAAAAGTGATGATCTTTTCTGTTTCCGTGAGTCTTCGTCCTCATCCTTCTGGTTAAAAAATGTCATAAAATCCATGTAACAACCACTTTTCTCGTAACCGCTTCTAGCCAGACATTTGGCTGATGTTCTTATTAACCGCACAGTTCCACTTTCATTACTTCTAGCATATCTTGCGGTCTCGGAATGTGCTTCTGCACCCAAGGGACTATCTTTCACAATGTTTTCAAAGTCTCGAACTACATGATCTGCTACCTCAGCAAAATTTACAAGAATATGTAGTCCACAGTAAAAATTATTCATTCTTGACAGTTTTTCTTTTTCTGGTGATGACAATGAGTCCCAGTTGGAATACATCAAAGGGAGAAGTTCTTGGCCGTAATCCTCAAGAAGTGCATGGAATTTCTTTTCAGAGGCCGCTCTGTCTAACATAGTGTTTTTGATTTTCACCAAAATTTCTTTCCCACTGTTTGTATTTGTGGTTTCACTGATGTCACTGTTTACATGTTTCAAAGTTGGCAAACATGTTTCTGAGGCTTTGTTGTGCATATTTTTAAGACCTAGTATCAACTCTTTCTCTTGGGAATCTCTTACTGCGAAAACTTAATAGTAGTCTCCATGTTTTTTCGTCTCAGACATTAGACATATTATCCTCTTTACTAAGGTTTTCACTCATGCGTATATAAGAAATACTAGCCCTTTCATCTCCAATTCTGTTTATAGTCGAAACAGAAGGCATCCTTGTGAAAGTTTTACCACACAGTCTAGGAACATGTTAAAACATTATTCACATGATGAACACCAACACCCTCAGTCAGAAGGTTCATCACACATAACTGCAAGTCAGCTGAATAAGTATTGTTTTCTGTGTCAAAGGTAACAATTTCATCACTGTCATGATCATTCAGCAGTGCCTCTGTGTAAGATAAATCTTGTCTTAATCTCTTGTTTTCCTCAATCAAGTGATCATTTTCCAAACTGCTACTTTGTCCAGGCACTCTCTCCTTTTCAAGCTGCAGTTGTGCTTTTAATCCAGTATTTTCTTTCTCATATGTTGATACTATTTTTGAAAGAGAGTTGCACTTTCTGTGTAATGTCTTTAAAAATGTTGCTTGATTTTTAATTTCAATTTTTCATTTCTATGAGGATCAATCTTAGCTTGTGAGGATTTAAGTTTTAGCTTCAAAGTACTGTATTTTGCTCTTTTCAGTTGTAACGATTTCTTTGCATTCCTTGACTGTCGTTTAAGTTTCCTTCCTTCTGTTTGGAACGGATGTTTTTCTATTTCAATTTTTGCAAT
Source organism: Megalonaias nervosa (assembly GCA_016617855.1). NCBI lineage: Eukaryota > Metazoa > Mollusca > Bivalvia > Unionida > Unionidae > Megalonaias > Megalonaias nervosa. The sequence continues at coordinate 25,044 of JAECUM010003478.1, read as the reverse complement.
TTCTTTATCCTTTTCGTCGATGACTGCTTTCAAATCTACCAGTGTTTGGGAAAGAACTTTCTCTTTAGCTAAAGATTCCACATCTGTAAAGATGTTAGGCATTGTTTGTATCTCACATTTCTCTTCGACAGAGAATATTTCCTGCAAAAACTGTTGCTTTTTCTCTCATCTTAATTTACTTTTCATTTTTTTTTTAATTCAGATACACATTTTCTCAAATATGATTGTCCACAACCTAAAAACTCAAACATGTCTTTAAGAGTGTATGTCTTGCTCAGTAAGGTCTGTTTGTGTAACTCCACTATAGATTCATTTGTGAATAAATGAGGATCCTCTTGAAAACAATTTCCACTTTCCCTGTTGATGTTTCGGATAAATTCAGCTGTTCTTTGATTGACATTTGCCATTTTAACTTATTCTGTGTACAGTTTTGGAGAAAGGATGTCTTCTACGCTTAATGTTTGAGTTGCTTTATTTCGAGAAGTAACAGCAGGTTCTAAAACGGGTTCTAAAACAGGTTCTGAAACTTTTGCAACTTTTGAACTTACCTCCAGCACATCCACCTATCAGGAAATTAACAAAACTATATACAACATATATCTTGTTAATGTTAATAATAATCAGAAGCAGTTATAACTAAATGTCAATATCGGTGTCTGTGTACCATGATGCAATCAAAAGCAAAATTAAAATTTGTGTTATGCTTTTTTCTTCCAGTTTGTAATCGCATTTAAAATTGAGCGTAACAATCACATATTTGCCAATGAAAATATTATCAGGAAGTATTCAAGCGGCTCTGATTGACATTGGAAATCAATTCAGAGACATGAAAGACAATCTTGTGACTTTCATGACCAAATTGAAAAATGAAGTGGTCACCAAAGATCAAGTGGAAGTCAAATAACTCACCGTCGCGGTCAAGGCTTTTACTAAAAAATCCAAGAGATCGAAAGAAAGAAGACAGAGGGCAATGCCTTATTTTCTACGGAGATTCCTGGATACAAATGATGAAATCACAACACAAGCCCAGAAATTAAAGTTGAATTTAATGACATGTTCTAAATGCTGAACAGTTACAAGATGTAAAAATGTTACAATAAATTTATTAATTCATCTAAATCGTAAGTCATAATTTGTCCAAAAGCTTCTGGCTCTTCACTTACTTCTTCTATGGTTTCTGTTTCATCTAAGATCTGGTCTAACTCATACTTGTACATAGCATATTCTTGACATTGTCTACCACCATTACATTTGCCTAAAAAGCCACACAAGTCACATAGTTCGACTGGTTCTTCACTTTGACATTCACATTTGCCTAGACAACCACAACCAGTACATAGAAGTACTTCGTCTTTTGTGGTACTGTCTGGTTCTGGCTCATCTTCGCTATCAGAATAATCAACTAGTTTACTCGGTACAGGAGTGACCGGTTCTACGATAGGTTCGTATTTCTGAGTACTGGGTGACTCTAATGGTGTTTCGTAATCAGGGCTAGGTGGTGTTTTGGGTGGAAGTAGATTTTCGTAAACTACAAGTACTTCCAGTAGTTCTGCATGGGAACTACTATCCATCTCATCCTCATCCGAGGATTCCGATTCAATCACTTCTGGTTCCGGGTAGAGTTCTTTCTCCTCCAAACAAAAGAGTTCCGAAAGTTCTCTTCATAATGGATCTTGAAAGTCAGGTCTCGTTAGGATTTGGGGTACATTTTTTCCAGTCATGAATTCATGAATGACGGTAAATACGCCTTTCATCCAGTAAGGATTGGCGTACTTCTTACCGGAGTGTTTAGTCTTGAGTTCGTGTAAGCAATGGGATTTACCCCTGAATTCAAACAGGAAGCTACGTTCCTCCATTGCTTCTTTACCTTCTGGGATTGTTGCCCAAGGCTCAGTGTTGACAGTGACGATAATAGGTTGGGAATCGCATCCTCCCATTCCTGCATTCTTGACTGGTACCATACAGTCTTTACCCTCAGCTATTTGCTTGAAGCTATCGAGGGTATGTATCCCTATTGAATCTAAGTTCGTTAATCAATCCGATCTTGGAATGAGCCAGTTCGGCAAAGCAGAAGTGCGAGTCGTTGGCAGATAGTCCGACATATTGATTTAGCCAGAGGACTGGATCGGTCCAATATGTCTTACCACTGCTAGGTGCCCCTACACACATAAAAGTATTTAGTTTCGGCACCTTTCTGAAAACAACGGCATACAAAGCAAGTCACCAGTACGTACCTGACTTGATTGTGGATCGTTTTTCCTTAATCCATTTATTGAATAATTCACGAGTGTCACTAACACTGAGAACAGTATCTCCATAGAGTTCTTCCACTGAATCTAAAGTTGTTTCCTCCATGAAAATTTCACTGTGTGTTCTTCGATCTCCTGAACATAAGAGTCTTGCTGCGTTCTGTACTAGAATTCTAGCTTGGCTCCCTCTCCCTAGGTAGTCTAAGATGTCGTCTGCGTCTTCGTAATTGCCTTTGATACTGGCTTCTCGTATCATTTTGAACAAGTCCGTCTTTTTGTATTTTCTCATCATGTCTTGCAAAAATTTAATACTATCTCCTGGTCTGGGTCTCTGATGTTTTTTGAGCCGTTTTGTCGAGGGTACATCCGGCTCATCCTCGTGTGACGTTTCTCGCTTCCTTTTTTTCTTGTCCCCTTTATGGTCCTTCTTTGCGCCGTCGATATCGTTTTGGGTGTCATTGGGAAGCGCGCTTTCTGGAAGAGTTTGGCTAAAATGCAATTCCATTGCGCGAGAAGTGGATCCAATGTACTTTCTTGGGTTCCCATGCAAGTACCGCGTCATGTTGTCGATGTACTTTATTTGCTGTGACTTGACGGCGTAACAGGAACTTTCAAGTTCTGTTTGTAACTCCCGAAAGAAGGAAGTATGCCAGATACCGTTCTCTCTAGGACGAGTAGCTCCATTTCTAGTAGGATATTCGTGCACAATATGGAAATGTGTTTCTGCTGTAAAGCTACACTTTTCACCATCCAGCTTATGATATACTACATAAGCAATGCGAATGTTCTTCAGGAATTTGACGATAGAGTTCGTTGCAGTATAAGTTCTTCTTAAATCCTTATCACTTTTGTAGAATTCTCCCGTGTTATTGAAAAACATTCTGTTATCTTCTTTAAGATAATGTTCTTCTATTAACATTCCTGGAATGGTAGGATAAACTACCGTGCCATAAAAATTTTGCCACTGTATAGTATCCATGATGCGATGTTTATTCCTCAACGTTCAAGGAAAGAATGACTGAACTGCGTCGGTCACGTGTTATATAGATCTAAAAGGAAGCATGCGCAGTTGTCATTCCGGAAATCATAGAACATTCTAGAAGCGTTCGATTTTCCCGCCAGGAAGTGAGTTTTCCCGCCTTGCGCATGCGCAATGAGCACTTCCGGTCGGACTTTTTGGCGTCTTTATTTTATTATCTTCTAAAAACAAAAATAAGCCGGAGGTTAGGAGGGGGATGGTGGGTGGGACTCCTAAACTACGATAATCTATGTTGGCGGGGCGGGAGACTATTTGGCGGGAGCTGAGCCAGTATGATATTGGAGTCTTCAAGTCTTATCGATGAGTCTCACCGCTGATACTGGCTGGAGCGGTGGTCGACTTTAGATACAACCAGATTATTAAACGAAAGCTCGAAAGAGACATCGAGAAGTACACCTATCGGTTTTTCCCGTATCAGCTCTCGTTCAATCATAAGGAGACCCGGATTTTAATCAGATCGAGGCAGTTAGCTTCTATGAGTACATTTTTCCTGTGGTTCAGTTAGAGCGTTATTTGTTTTTGTTAGAATTTGACCAGCTGGGAGGAAATATGCCTGTGATTAACAAGCGGCTGGTGGTAGAACAGCGGGTAAACTTAGAGAGAGAAGTCAGCCGTCATTGGCATCCCCATCACCAGTGGCTGCCCTATATAAGTAGCTGGGAACATTCCAATGCTACTATTGATGTTTGATCTTGGGACGTCATGTCGAGAAGTCAGGCCAACTCACAGCAGGGGAGCAGCCGGCGGCCCGTAGGAGCAGCAACTGAAGTCTACGGGAATGTATCTCTTATGTCTAATAGCCAGGGAATTCCTGGTCTTGCCAATCATCCTGATTCTAACAGCAATGTGGAATCTAAATTTGTTTCTAAACGTTTTATTTCTGATGTTGGTAACAATGTGGACTGTAAGGGATTTGTGAAAGAAACGGCTCCAGGGACTTCTCCGTATGTGTATACCAATGATGAAGGATGGCATTTGATTTGCTACCATTCTGCCGCAGCGGCATACAATGAAGTGAAGTGGACTTCTGGCATGATTGATGCAGAATCCTTCAGAATTCGTGACATGGGGTTTGAAATTACCGATATTACTCCAATGTCTACCAAAGGAACTTCCGTGGCTTCTTCCACAGAAATCGAAAGTGACTTTTCTCCAGAGTTAGTACTCATGGTCATGACAGATCCGGAGAGAGATACAGAAATCAATCGGATTACTCCTGCATTGGGATATGGATTCTATCATAATATCGCTTATACTACTCCAGTCGTCAAGAAACAGGAGGACGGTATTATGCCCAGATGTAAATGGGGTTATACCCAACAGTTTGTGGACAGTGACTAAAAACACTAAAATTGAAGATGCCAAAGAATTGTCTACCATCAGTATGTTTCAGGACTATCCAGTGCATAAATTCGTCAAAGGACAGAAGATTTCCTACACAGAACGCGGTGCTACCAATTGGTATCCATTGGGAGAAGTGAACAGACCTAATCCATGTTATGCTAACAAAGATACCACTAAGTTTCCCACAGTCGTCAAAGAAATGTTCCAGACTTTAGTGCAAGGCAAATTTGGATTGGCTAATCCCTTCACTCCCTTCATGGGAATGCTAGAAACCAAAGGAGCTACAGAAATGAATGACCTTCCTGCTTACAGACCTATGCCGTGTTATATCAAAGGCTATCCTTACGTCGGAAAAGATGAGGCCTATTGACATTACTGTCCAGTTTGAAATCAGGTATTTCTACACTATTGACTTCAAGAAACGTCGTGTGGGAACCTATCCATTCAATATGTTAAACAATCCACCTGCGGATTGGAAGACAACCACCCGCGAAGATAGAGTACCTAAGCTGAGATACAGTTTTGCTACTCCCGGCCAAGTCAACTATCCAATGAATATGTATAAACTCACGGGTGGACCAGCGGATTATACCTTTGTGACGGATCAGTTTTATACTGCACGACCTCAAGTGGATAGTCAGTCTGAATCGGATTACATGGTGATTGATTCTACACAGCCTACTCGTAAGCGTAGTTATCTAGAAGAGGATCCTTTCCAGTACAAGTCTCCTAGACGTGATCGTGACTTTGTGTGAGAATGAATCGAGTGAAGTTGGACAAGTATTTGGATCAGTATACTTATGCAACTACTATTAATGTGGATTATTCTCCTACAGTGCCTAATCCAGATTCTACTGTGACTTTTCATAATGAGTTAAATACTTCTATGATGAACATTACCAAATGTAGATGGACAAGATTGGATGCTGAAACAAATAGAGCTCAATTTGGGGTGACTTTTCTGAAAGGAACAATTGATTATCCTGAAATGGATTTCAAGTTTGGAATCACGGAATATCATAAAGATTATCCTCAGAGCACAGTAAGTTTGCCATGGTTGATTCAGAGTACGCGTATTACTCCCAACAAAACCAAGATGGTTGCTTATCTAGGAGTTGGAGATTTTGCAAGGCGGGGAGATACTACAGCTGAATTGGAGATAGTTGTGGATTGTACCAATGATTGGGACAAGACTCCTATTTATTTGTATAATTATATCATTATTTGGATTACTAGAGTTGGTTACGATGAGAGAAATTTGTTGAAAAGACTGGTAGATATGTCTGGTGTTGTTGTTACTATTCAAAATTTGGCTCATCAGATTGTTGTTGTTGTTGTTGTTGTTGTGGTGCTTAACGTCATTTTTCAGCACACGATAGGCTATACATGGCGGCCAGTATTAATGGTGGAGGAAGAAACCGGGAAATCCGCGGAAAGAACCACCGACCCACGAGAAGCTACTGGCAAGCTTTCTCACATATCCACATTCGCGAATCTTAGACTCGAACCAACGCAGACAGAGGTGAGATGGCAGTGATCCGTAACGGACAGCGCTTTAGACCACTCGGCCACTCGGGGCCCCCTGGCTCATCAGGATGCCGAAGATATAGATACTGTGGATAAAGCACTTCAAGATGCGAAACAGGAGTTAGTGACTGCGAAACAGGACATCACAGAAAATGATGCTAAGATTCGAAGTATTCAAGCGGCTCTGATTGACATTGGAAATCAATTCAGAGACATGAAAGACAATCTTGTGACTTTCATGACCAAATTGAAAAATGAAGTGGTTACCATAGATCAAGTGGAAGTCAAACAACTCACCGTCGCGGTCAAGGCTTTTACTAAAAAATCCAAGAGATCGAAAGAAAGAAGACAGAGGGCCATGCCTTATTCTCTACGGAGATTCCTGGATACAGATGATGAAATCACAACACAAGCCCAGAAATTAAAGTTAAATTGAATTTAATGACATGTTCTAAATGCTGAACAGTTACAAGATGTAAAAATGTTACAATAAATTTATTAATTCATCTAAATCGTAAGTCATAATTTGTCCAAAAGCTTCTGGCTCTTCACTTACTTCTTCTATGGTTTCTATTTCATCTAAGATCTTGTCTAACTCATACTTGTACATAGCATATTCTTGACAATGTCTACCACCATTACATTTGCCTAAAAAGCCACACAAGTCACATAGTTCGACTGGTTCTTCACTTTGACATTCACATTTGCCTAGACAACCACAACCAGTACATAGAAGTACTTCGTCTTTTGTGGTACTGTCTGGTTCTGGCTCATCTTCGCTATCAGAGTAATCAACTAGTTTACTCGGTACAGGAGTGACCGGTTCTACGATAGGTTCGTATTTCTGAGTACTGGGTGACTCTAATGGTGTTTCGTAATCAGGGCTAGGTGGTGTTTTGGGTGGAAGTAGATTTTCGTAAACTACAAGTACTTCCAGTAGTTCTGCATGGGAACTACTATCCATCTCATCCTCATCCGAGGATTCCGATTCAATCACTTCTGGTTCCGGGTAGAGTTCTTTCTCCTCCAAACAAAGGAGTTTCGAAAGTTCTCTTCATAATGGATCTTGAAAGTCAGGTCTGGTTAGGATTTGGGATACATTTTTTCCAGTCATGAATTCATGAATGACGGTAAATACGCCTTTCATCCAGTAAGGATTGGCGTACTTCTTACCGGCGTGTTTAGTCTTGAGTTCGTGTAAGCAATGGGATTTACCCCTGAATTCAAACAGGAAGCTACGTTCCTCCATTGCTTCTTTACCTTCTGGGATTGTTGCCCAAGGCTCAGTGTTGATAGTGACGATAATAGGTTGGGAATCGCATCCTCCCATTCCTGCATTCTTGACTGGTACCATACAGTCTTTACCCTCAGCTATTTGCTTGAAGCTATCGAGGGTATGTATCCCTATTGAATCTAAGTTCGTTAATCAATCCGATCTTGGAATGAGCCAGTTCGGCAAAGCAGAAGTGCGAGTCGTTGGCAGATAGTCCGACATATTGATTTAGCCAGAGGACTGGATCGGTCCAATATGTCTTACCACTGCTAGGTGCCCCTACACACATAAAAGTGTTTAGTTTCGGCACCTTTCTGAAAACAACGGCATACAAAGCAAGTCACCAGTACGTACCTGACTTGATTGTGGATCGTTTTTCCTTAATCCATTTATTGAATAATTCACGAGTGTCACTAACACTGAGAACAGTATCTCCATAGAGTTCTTCCACTGAATCTAAAGTTGTTTCCTCCATGAAAATTTCACTGTGTGTTCTTCGATCTCCTGAACATAAGAGTCTTGCTGCGTTCTGTACTAGAATTCTAGCTTGGCTCCCTCTCCCTAGGTAGTCTAAGATGTCGTCTGCGTCTTCGTAGTTGCCTTTGATACTGGCTTCTCGTATCATTTTGAACAAGTCCGTCTTTTTGTATTTTCTCATCATGTCTTGCAAAAATTTAATACTATCTCCTGGTCTGGGTCTCTGATGTTTTTTGAGCCGTTTTGTCGAGGGTACATCCGGCTCATCCTCGTGTGACGTTTCTCGCTTCCTTTTTTTCTTGTCCCCTTTATGGTCCTTCTTTGCGCCGTCGATATCGTTTTGGGTGTCATTGGGAAGCGCGCTTTCTGGAAGAGTTTGGCTAAAATGCAATTCCATTGCGCGAGAAGTGGATCCAATGTACTTTCTTGCGTTCCCATGCAAGTACCGCGTCATGTTGTCGATGTACTTTATTTGCTGTGACTTGACGGCGTAACAGGAACTTTCAAGTTCTGTTTGTAACTCCCGAAAGAAGGAAGTATGCCAGATACCGTTCTCTTTAGGACGAGTAGCTCCATTTCTAGTAGGATATTCGTGCACAATATGGAAATGTGTTTCTGCTGTAAAGCTACACTTTTCACCATCCAGCTTATGATATACTACATAAGCATGCCGAATGTTCTTCAGGAATTTGACGATAGAGTTCGTTGCAGTATAAGTTCTTCTTAAATCCTTATCACTTTTGTCGAATTCTCCCATGTTATTGAAAAACACTCTGTTATCTTCTTTAAGATAATGTTCTTCTATTAACATTCCTGGAATGGTAGGATAAACTACCGTGCCATAAAAATTTTGCCACTGTATAGTATCCATGATGCGATGTTTATTCCTCAACGTTCAAGGAAAGAATGACTGAACTGCGTCGGTCACGTGTTATATAGATCTAAAAGGAAGCATGCGCAGTTGTCATTCCGGAAATCATAGAACATTCTAGAAGCGTTCGATTTTCCCGCCAGGAAGTGAGTTTTCCCGCCTGGCGCATGCGCAATGAGCACTTCCGGTCGGACTTTTTGGCGTCTTTATTTTATTATCTTCTAAAAAAAAAATAAGCCGGAGGTTAGGAGGGGGATGGTGGGTGGGACTCCTAAACTACGATAATCTATGTTGGCGGGGCGGGAGACTATTTGGCGGGAGCTGAGCCAGTATGATATTGGAGTCTTCAAGTCTTATCGATAAGTCTCACCGCTGATACTGGCTGGAGCGGTGGTCGACTTTAGATACAACCAGATTATTAAACGAAAGCTCGAAAGAGACATCGAGAAGTACACCTATCGGTTTTTCCCGTATCAGCTCTCGTTCAATCATAAGGAGACCCGGATTTTAATCAGATCGAGGCAGTTAGCTTCTATGGAGTACATTTTTCCTGTGGTTCAGTTAGAGCGTCATTTGTTTTTGTTAGAATTTGACCAGCTGGGAGGAAATATGCCTGTGATTAACCAGCGGCTGGTGGTAGAACAGCGGGTAAACTTAGAAAGATAAATCAGCCGTCATTGGCATCCCCATCACCAGTGGCTGCCCTATATAAGTAGCTGGGAACATTCCAATGCTACCATTGATGATTTGATCTTGGGACGTCATGTCGAGCCGTCAGGCCAACTCACAGCAGGGGAGCAGCCAGCGGCCCGTAGGAGCAGCAACTGAAGTCTACGGGAATGTATCTCTTATGTCTAATAGCCAGGGAATTCCTGGTCTTGCCAATCATCCTGATTCTAACAGCAATGTGGAATCTAAATTTGTTTCTAAACGTTTTATTTCTGATGTTGGTAACAATGTGGACTTTAAGGGATTTGTGAAAGAAACGGCTCCAGGGACTTCTCCGTATGTGTATACCAATGATGAAGGATGGCATTTGATTTGCTACCATTCTGCCGCAGCGGCATACAATGAAGTGAAGTGGACTTCTGGCATGATTGATGCAGAATCCTTCAGAATTCGTGACATGGGATTTGAAATTACCGATATTACTCCAATGTCTACCAAAGGAACTTCCGTGGCTTCTTCCACAGAAATCGAAAGTGACTTTTCTCCAGAGTTAGTACTCATGGTCATGACAGATCCGGAGAGAGATACAGAAATCAATCGGATTACTCCTGCATTGGGATATGGATTCTATCATAATATCGCTTATACTACTCCAGTCGTCAAGAAGCAGGAGGACGGTATTATGCCCAGATGTAAATGGGGTTATACCCAACAGTTTGTGGACACTTTGACTAAAAACACTAAAATTGAAGATGCCAAAGAATTGTCTACCATCAGTATGTTTCAGGACTATCCAGTGCATAAATTCGTCAAAGGACAGAAGATTTCCTACACAGAACGCGGTGCTACCAATTGGTATCCATTGGGAGAAGTGAACAGACCTAATCCATGTTATGCTAACAAAGATACCACTAAGTTTACCACAGTCGTCAAAGAAATGTTCCAGACTTTAGTGCAAGGCAAATTTGGATTGGCTAATCCCTTCACTCCCTTCATGGGAATGCTAGAAACCAAAGGAGCTACAGAAATGAATGACCTTCCTGCTTACAGACCTATGCCGTGTTATATCAAAGGCTATCCTTACGTCGGAAAAGATGGGCCTATTGACATTACTGTCCAGTTTGAAATCAGGTATTTCTACACTATTGACTTCAAGAAACGTCGTGTGGGAACCTATCCATTCAATATGTTAGACAATCCACCTGCGGATTGGAAGACAACCACCCGCGAAGATAGAGTACCTAAGCTGGGATACAGTTTTGCTACTCCCCGCCAAGTCAACTATCCAATGAATATGTATAAACTCACGGGTGGACCAGCGGATTATACCTTTGTGACGGATCAGTTTTATACTGCACGACCTCAAGTGGATAGTCAGTCTGAATCGGATTACATGGTGATTGATTCTACACAGCCTACTCGTAAGCGTAGTTATCTAGAAGAGGATCCTTTCCAGTACAAGTCTCCTAGACGTGATCGTGACTTTGTGTGAGAATGAATCGAGTGAAGTTGGACAAGTATTTGGATCAGTATACTTATGCAACTACTATTAATGTGGATTATTCTCCTACAGTGCCTAATCCAGATTCTACTGTGACTTTTCATAATGAGTTAAATACTTCTATGATGAACATTACCAAATGTAGATGGACAAGATTGGATGCTGAAACAAATAGAGCTCAATTTGGGGTGACTTTTCTGAAAGGAACAATTGATTATCCTGAAATGGAGTTCAAGTTTGGAATCACGGAATATCATAAAGATTATCCTCAGAGCACAGTAAGTTTGCCATGGTTGATTCAGAGTACGCGTATTACTCCCAACAAAACCAAGATGGTTGCTTATCTAGGAGTTGGAGATTTTGCAAGGCGGGGAGTTACTACAGCTGAATTGGAGATAGTTGTGGATTGTACCAATGATTGGGACAAGACTCCTATTTATTTGTATAATTATATCATTATTTGGATTACTAGAGTTGGTTACGATGAGAGAAATTTGTTGAAAAGACTGGTAGATATGTCTGGTGTTGTTGTTACTATTCAAAATTTGGCTCATCAGAATGCCGAAGATATAGATACTGTGGATAAAGCACTTCAAGATGCGAAACAGGAGTTAGTGACTGCGAAACAGGACATCACAGAAAATGATGCTAAGATTCGAAGTATTCAAGCGGCTCTGATTGACATTGGAAATCAATTCAGAGGCATGAAAGACAATCTTGTGATTTTCATGACCAAATTGAAAAATGAAGTGGTCACCAAAGATCAAGTGGAAGTCAAACAACTCACCGTCGCGGTCAAGGCTTCTACTAAAAAATCCAAGAGATCGAAAGAAAGAAGACAGAGGGCCATGCCTTATTCTCTACGGAGATTCCTGGATACAGATGATGAAATCACAACACAAGCCCAGAAATTAAAGTTAAATTGAATTTAATGACATGTTCTAAATGCTGAACAGTTACAAAATGTAAAAATGTTACAATAAATTTATTAATTCATCTAAATCGTAAGTCATAATTTGTCCAAAAGCTTCTGGCTCTTCACTTACTTCTTCTATGGTTTCTATTTCATCTAAGATCTGGTCTAACTCATACTTGTACATAGCATATTCTTGACAATGTCTACCACCATTACATTTGCCTAAAAAGCCACACAAGTCACATAGTTCGACTGGTTCTTCACTTTGACATTCACATTTGCCTAGACAACCACAACCAGTACATAGAAGTACTTCGTCTTTTGTGGTACTGTCTGGTTCTGGCTCATCTTCGCTATCAGAGTAATCAACTAGTTTACTCGGTACAGGAGTGACCGGTTCTACGATAGGTTCGTATTTCTGAGTACTGGGTGACTCTAATGGTGTTTCGTAATCAGGGCTAGGTGGTGTTTTGGGTGGAAGTAGATTTTCGTAAACTTCAAGTACTTCCAGTAGTTCTGCATGGGAACTACTATCCATCTCATCCTCATCCGAGGATTCCGATTCAATCACTTCTGGTTCCGGGTAGAGTTCTTTCTCCTCCAAACAAAGGAGTTCCGAAATTTCTCTCCATAATGGATCTTGAAAGTCAGGTCTCGTTAGGATTTGGGATACATTTTTTCCAGCCATGAATTCATGAATGACGGTAAATACGCCTTTCATCCAGTAAGGATTGGCGTACTTCTTACCGGCGTGTTTAGTCTTCAGTTCGTGTAAGCAATGGGATTTACCCCTGAATTCAAACAGGAAGCTACGTTCCTCCATTGCTTCTTTACCTTCTGGGATTGTTGCCCAAGGCTCAGTGTTGACAGTGACGATAATAGGTTGGGAATCACATCCTCCCATTCCTGCATTCTTGACTGGTACCATACAGTCTTTACCCTAAGCTATTTGCTTGAAGCTATCGAGGGTATGTATCCCTATTGAATCTAAGTTCGTTAATCAATCCGATCTTGGAATGAGCCAGTTCGGCAAAGCAGAAGTGCGAGTCGTTGGCAGATAGTCCGACATATTGATTTAGCCAGAGGACTGGATCGGTCCAATATGTCTTACCACTGCTAGGTGCCCCTACACACATAAAAGTGTTTAGTTTCGGCACCTTTCTGAAAACAACGGCATACAAAGCAAGTCACCAGTACGTACCTGACTTGATTGTGGATCGTTTTTCCTTAATCCATTTATTGAATAATTCATGAGTGTCACTAACACTGAGAACAGTATCTCCATAGAGTTCTTCCACTGAATCTAAAGTTGTTTCCTCCATGAAAATTTCACTGTATGTTCTTGGATCTCCTGAACATAAGAGTCTTGCTGCGTTCTGTACTAGAATTCTAGCTTGGCTCCCTCTCCCTAGGTAGTCTAAGATGTCGTCTGCGTCTTCGTAGTTGCCTTTGATACTGGCTTCTCGTATCATTTTGAACAAGTCCGTCTTTTTGTATTTTCTCATCATGTCTTGCAAAAATTTAATACTATCTCCTGGTCTGGGTCTCTGATGTTTTTTGAGCCGTTTTGTCGAGGGTACATCCGGCTCATCCTCGTGTGACGTTTCTCGCTTCCTTTTTTTCTTGTCCCCTTTATGGTCCTTCTTTGCGCCGTCGATATCGTTTTGGGTGTCATTGGGAAGCGCGCTTTCTGGAAGAGTTTGGCTAAAATGCAATTCCATTGCGCGAGAAGTGGATCCAATGTACTTTCTTGCGTTCCCATGCAAGTACCGCGTCATGTTGTCGATGTACTTTATTTGCTGTGACTTGACGGCGTAACAGGAACTTTCAAGTTCTGTTTGTAACTCCCGAAAGAAGGAAGTATGCCAGATACCGTTCTCTTTAGGACGAGTAGCTCCATTTCTAGTAGGATATTCGTGCACAATATGGAAATGTGTTTCTGCTGTAAAGCTACACTTTTCACCATCCAGCTTATGATATACTACATAAGCATGCCGAATGTTCTTCAGGAATTTGACGATAGAGTTCGTTGCAGTATAAGTTCTTCTTAAATCCTTATCACTTTTGTCGAATTCTCCCATGTTATTGAAAAACACTCTGTTATCTTCTTTAAGATAATGTTCTTCTATTAACATTCCTGGAATGGTAGGATAAACTACCGTGCCATAAAAATTTTGCCACTGTATAGTATCCATGATGCGATGTTTATTCCTCAACGTTCAAGGAAAGAATGACTGAACTGCGTCGGTCACGTGTTATATAGATCTAAAAGGAAGCATGCGCAGTTGTCATTCCGGAAATCATAGAACATTCTAGAAGCGTTCGATTTTCCCGCCAGGAAGTGAGTTTTCCCGCCTTGCGCATGCGCAATGAGCACTTCCGGTCGGACTTTTTGGCGTCTTTATTTTATTATCTTCTAAAAAAAAAATAAGCCGGAGGTTAGGAGGGGGATGGTGGGTGGGACTCCTAAACTACGATAATCTATGTTGGCGGGGCGGGAGACTATTTGGCGGGAGCTGAGCCAGTATGATATTGGAGTCTTCAAGTCTTATCGATAAGTCTCACCGCTGATACTGGCTGGAGCGGTGGTCGACTTTAGATACAACCAGATTATTAAACGAAAGCTCGAAAGAGACATCGAGAAGTACACCTATCGGTTTTTCCCGTATCAGCTCTCGTTCAATCATAAGGAGACCCGGATTTTAATCAGATCGAGGCAGTTAGCTTCTATGGAGTACATTTTTCCTGTGGTTCAGTTAGAGCGTCATTTGTTTTTGTTAGAATTTGACCAGCTGGGAGGAAATATGCCTGTGATTAACCAGCGGCTGGTGGTAGAACAGCGGGTAAACTTAGAAAGATAAATCAGCCGTCATTGGCATCCCCATCACCAGTGGCTGCCCTATATAAGTAGCTGGGAACATTCCAATGCTACCATTGATGATTTGATCTTGGGACGTCATGTCGAGCCGTCAGGCCAACTCACAGCAGGGGAGCAGCCAGCGGCCCGTAGGAGCAGCAACTGAAGTCTACGGGAATGTATCTCTTATGTCTAATAGCCAGGGAATTCCTGGTCTTGCCAATCATCCTGATTCTAACAGCAATGTGGAATCTAAATTTGTTTCTAAACGTTTTATTTCTGATGTTGGTAACAATGTGGACTTTAAGGGATTTGTGAAAGAAACGGCTCCAGGGACTTCTCCGTATGTGTATACCAATGATGAAGGATGGCATTTGATTTGCTACCATTCTGCCGCAGCGGCATACAATGAAGTGAAGTGGACTTCTGGCATGATTGATGCAGAATCCTTCAGAATTCGTGACATGGGATTTGAAATTACCGATATTACTCCAATGTCTACCAAAGGAACTTCCGTGGCTTCTTCCACAGAAATCGAAAGTGACTTTTCTCCAGAGTTAGTACTCATGGTCATGACAGATCCGGAGAGAGATACAGAAATCAATCGGATTACTCCTGCATTAGGATATGGATTCTATCATAATATCGCTTATACTACTCCAGTCGTCAAGAAACAGGAGGACGGTATTATGCCCAGATGTAAATGGGGTTATACCCAACAGTTTGTGGACACTTTGACTAAAAACACTAAAATTGAAGATGCCAAAGAATTGTCTACCATCAGTATGTTTCAGGACTATCCAGTGCATAAATTCGTCAAAGGACAGAAGATTTCCTACACAGAACGCGGTGCTACCAATTGGTATCCATTGGGAGAAGTGAACAGACCTAATCCATGTTATGCTAACAAAGATACCACTAAGTTTACCACAGTCGTCAAAGAAATGTTCCAGACTTTAGTGCAAGGCAAATTTGGATTGGCTAATCCCTTCACTCCCTTCATGGGAATGCTAGAAACCAAAGGAGCTACAGAAATGAATGACCTTCCTGCTTACAGACCTATGCCGTGTTATATCAAAGGCTATCCTTACGTCGGAAAAGATGGGCCTATTGACATTACTGTCCAGTTTGAAATCAGGTATTTCTACACTATTGACTTCAAGAAACGTCGTGTGGGAACCTATCCATTCAATATGTTAGACAATCCACCTGCGGATTGGAAGACAACCACCCGCGAAGATAGAGTACCTAAGCTGGGATACAGTTTTGCTACTCCCCGCCAAGTCAACTATCCAATGAATATGTATAAACTCACGGGTGGACCAGCGGATTATACCTTTGTGACGGATCAGTTTTATACTGCACGACCTCAAGTGGATAGTCAGTCTGAATCGGATTACATGGTGATTGATTCTACACAGCCTACTCGTAAGCGTAGTTATCTAGAAGAGGATCCTTTCCAGTACAAGTCTCCTAGACGTGATCGTGACTTTGTGTGAGAATGAATCGAGTGAAGTTGGACAAGTATTTGGATCAGTATACTTATGCAACTACTATTAATGTGGATTATTCTCCTACAGTGCCTAATCCAGATTCTACTGTGACTTTTCATAATGAGTTAAATACTTCTATGATGAACATTACCAAATGTAGATGGACAAGATTGGATGCTGAAACAAATAGAGCTCAATTTGGGGTGACTTTTCTGAAAGGAACAATTGATTATCCTGAAATGGAGTTCAAGTTTGGAATCACGGAATATCATAAAGATTATCCTCAGAGCACAGTAAGTTTGCCATGGTTGATTCAGAGTACGCGTATTACTCCCAACAAAACCAAGATGGTTGCTTATCTAGGAGTTGGAGATTTTGCAAGGCGGGGAGATACTACAGCTGAATTGGAGATAGTTGTGGATTGTACCAATGATTGGGACAAGACTCCTATTTATTTGTATAATTATATCATTATTTGGATTACTAGAGTTGGTTACGATGAGAGAAATTTGTTGAAAAGACTGGTAGATATGTCTGGTGTTGTTGTTACTATTCAAAATTTGGCTCATCAGAATGCCGAAGATATAGATACTGTGGATAAAGCACTTCAAGATGCGAAACAGGAGTTAGTGACTGCGAAACAGGACATCACAGAAAATGATGCTAAGATTCGAAGTATTCAAGCGGCTCTGATTGACATTGGAAATCAATTCAGAGGCATGAAAGACAATCTTGTGATTTTCATGACCAAATTGAAAAATGAAGTGGTCACCAAAGATCAAGTGGAAGTCAAACAACTCACCGTCGCGGTCAAGGCTTCTACTAAAAAATCCAAGAGATCGAAAGAAAGAAGACAGAGGGCCATGCCTTATTCTCTACGGAGATTCCTGGATACAGATGATGAAATCACAACACAAGCCCAGAAATTAAAGTTAAATTGAATTTAATGACATGTTCTAAATGCTGAACAGTTACAAAATGTAAAAATGTTACAATAAATTTATTAATTCATCTAAATCGTAAGTCATAATTTGTCCAAAAGCTTCTGGCTCTTCACTTACTTCTTCTATGGTTTCTATTTCATCTAAGATCTGGTCTAACTCATACTTGTACATAGCATATTCTTGACAATGTCTACCACCATTACATTTGCCTAAAAAGCCACACAAGTCACATAGTTCGACTGGTTCTTCACTTTGACATTCACATTTGCCTAGACAACCACAACCAGTACATAGAAGTACTTCGTCTTTTGTGGTACTGTCTGGTTCTGGCTCATCTTCGCTATCAGAGTAATCAACTAGTTTACTCGGTACAGGAGTGACCGGTTCTACGATAGGTTCGTATTTCTGAGTACTGGGTGACTCTAATGGTGTTTCGTAATCAGGGCTAGGTGGTGTTTTGGGTGGAAGTAGATTTTCGTAAACTTCAAGTACTTCCAGTAGTTCTGCATGGGAACTACTATCCATCTCATCCTCATCCGAGGATTCCGATTCAATCACTTCTGGTTCCGGGTAGAGTTCTTTCTCCTCCAAACAAAGGAGTTCCGAAATTTCTCTCCATAATGGATCTTGAAAGTCAGGTCTCGTTAGGATTTGGGATACATTTTTTCCAGCCATGAATTCATGAATGACGGTAAATACGCCTTTCATCCAGTAAGGATTGGCGTACTTCTTACCGGCGTGTTTAGTCTTCAGTTCGTGTAAGCAATGGGATTTACCCCTGAATTCAAACAGGAAGCTACGTTCCTCCATTGCTTCTTTACCTTCTGGGATTGTTGCCCAAGGCTCAGTGTTGACAGTGACGATAATAGGTTGGGAATCGCATCCTCCCATTCCTGCATTCTTGACTGGTACCATACAGTCTTTACCCTAAGCTATTTGCTTGAAGCTATCGAGGGTATGTATCCCTATTGAATCTAAGTTCGTTAATCAATCCGATCTTGGAATGAGCCAGTTCGCAAAGCAGAAGTGCGAGTCGTTGGCAGATAGTCCGACATATTGATTTAGCCAGAGGACTGGATCGGTCCAATATGTCTTACCACTGCTAGGTGCCCCTACACACATAAAAGTGTTTAGTTTCGGCACCTTTCTGAAAACAACGGCATACAAAGCAAGTAACCAGTACGTACCTGACTTGATTGTGGATCGTTTTTCCTTAATCCATTTATTGAATAATTCACGAGTGTCACTAACACTGAGAACAGTATCTCCATAGAGTTCTTCCACTGAATCTAAAGTTGTTTCCTCCATGAAAATTTCACTGTATGTTCTTGGATCTCCTGAACATAAGAGTCTTGCTGCGTTCTGTACTAGAATTCTAGCTTGGCTCCCTCTCCCTAGGTAGTCTAAGATGTCGTCTGCGTCTTCGTAGTTGCCTTTGATACTGGCTTCTCGTATCATTTTGAACAAGTCCGTCTTTTTGTATTTTCTCATCATGTCTTGCAAAAATTTAATACTATCTCCTGGTCTGGGTCTCTGATGTTTTTTGAGCCGTTTTGTCGAGGGTACATCCGGCTCATCCTCGTGTGACGTTTCTCGCTTCCTTTTTTTCTTGTCCCCTTTATGGTCCTTCTTTGCGCCGTCGATATCGTTTTGGGTGTCATTGGGAAGCGCGCTTTCTGGAAGAGTTTGGCTAAAATGCAATTCCATTGCGCGAGAAGTGGATCCAATGTACTTTCTTGCGTTCCCATGCAAGTACCGCGTCATGTTGTCGATGTACTTTATTTGCTGTGACTTGACGGCGTAACAGGAACTTTCAAGTTCTGTTTGTAACTCCCGAAAGAAGGAAGTATGCCAGATACCGTTCTCTTTAGGACGAGTAGCTCCATTTCTAGTAGGATATTCGTGCACAATATGGAAATGTGTTTCTGCTGTAAAGCTACACTTTTCACCATCCAGCTTATGATATACTACATAAGCATGCCGAATGTTCTTCAGGAATTTGACGATAGAGTTCGTTGCAGTATAAGTTCTTCTTAAATCCTTATCACTTTTGTCGAATTCTCCCATGTTATTGAAAAACACTCTGTTATCTTCTTTAAGATAATGTTCTTCTATTAACATTCCTGGAATGGTAGGATAAACTACCGTGCCATAAAAATTTTGCCACTGTATAGTATCCATGATGCGATGTTTATTCCTCAACGTTCAAGGAAAGAATGACTGAACTGCGTCGGTCACGTGTTATATAGATCTAAAAGGAAGCATGCGCAGTTGTCATTCCGGAAATCATAGAACATTCTAGAAGCGTTCGATTTTCCCGCCAGGAAGTGAGTTTTCCCGCCTGGCGCATGCGCAATGAGCACTTCCGGTCGGACTTTTTGGCGTCTTTATTTTATTATCTTCTAAAAAAAAAATAAGCCGGAGGTTAGGAGGGGGATGGTGGGTGGGACTCCTAAACTACGATAATCTATGTTGGCGGGGCGGGAGACTATTTGGCGGGAGCTGAGCCAGTATGATATTGGAGTCTTCAAGTCTTATCGATAAGTCTCACCGCTGATACTGGCTGGAGCGGTGGTCGACTTTAGATACAACCAGATTATTAAACGAAAGCTCGAAAGAGACATCGAGAAGTACACCTATCGGTTTTTCCCGTATCAGCTCTCGTTCAATCATAAGGAGACCCGGATTTTAATCAGATCGAGGCAGTTAGCTTCTATGGAGTACATTTTTCCTGTGGTTCAGTTAGAGCGTCATTTGTTTTTGTTAGAATTTGACCAGCTGGGAGGAAATATGCCTGTGATTAACCAGCGGCTGGTGGTAGAACAGCGGGTAAACTTAGAAAGATAAATCAGCCGTCATTGGCATCCCCATCACCAGTGGCTGCCCTATATAAGTAGCTGGGAACATTCCAATGCTACCATTGATGATTTGATCTTGGGACGTCATGTCGAGCCGTCAGGCCAACTCACAGCAGGGGAGCAGCCAGCGGCCCGTAGGAGCAGCAACTGAAGTCTACGGGAATGTATCTCTTATGTCTAATAGCCAGGGAATTCCTGGTCTTGCCAATCATCCTGATTCTAACTGCAATGTGGAATCTAAATTTGTTTCTAAACGTTTTATTTCTGATGTTGGTAACAATGTGGACTTTAAGGGATTTGTGAAAGAAACGGCTCCAGGGACTTCTCCGTATGTGTATACCAATGATGAAGGATGGCATTTGATTTGCTACCATTCTGCCGCAGCGGCATACAATGAAGTGAAGTGGACTTCTGGCATGATTGATGCAGAATCCTTCAGAATTCGTGACATGGGATTTGAAATTACCGATATTACTCCAATGTCTACCAAAGGAACTTCCGTGGCTTCTTCCACAGAAATCGAAAGTGACTTTTCTCCAGAGTTAGTACTCATGGTCATGACAGATCCGGAGAGAGATACAGAAATCAATCGGATTACTCCTGCATTGGGATATGGATTCTATCATAATATCGCTTATACTACTCCAGTCGTCAAGAAACAGGAGGACGGTATTATGCCCAGATGTAAATGGGGTTATACCCAACAGTTTGTGGACACTTTGACTAAAAACACTAAAATTGAAGATGCCAAAGAATTGTCTACCATCAGTATGTTTCAGGACTATCCAGTGCATAAATTCGTCAAAGGACAGAAGATTTCCTACACAGAACGCGGTGCTACCAATTGGTATCCATTGGGAGAAGTGAACAGACCTAATCCATGTTATGCTAACAAAGATACCACTAAGTTTACCACAGTCGTCAAAGAAATGTTCCAGACTTTGGTGCAAGGCAAATTTGGATTGGCTAATCCCTTCACTCCCTTCATGGGAATGCTAGAAACCAAAGGAGCTACAGAAATGAATGACCTTCCTGCTTACAGACCTATGCCGTGTTATATCAAAGGCTATCCTTACGTCGGAAAAGATGGGCCTATTGACATTACTGTCCAGTTTGAAATCAGGTATTTCTACACTATTGACTTCAAGAAACGTCGTGTGGGAACCTATCCATTCAATATGTTAGACAATCCACCTGCGGATTGGAAGACAACCACCCGCGAAGATAGAGTACCTAAGCTGGGATACAGTTTTGCTACTCCCCGCCAAGTCAACTATCCAATGAATATGTATAAACTCACGGGTGGACCAGCGGATTATACCTTTGTGACGGATCAGTTTTATACTGCACGACCTCAAGTGGATAGTCAGTCTGAATCGGATTACATGGTGATTGATTCTACACAGCCTACTCGTAAGCGTAGTTATCTAGAAGAGGATCCTTTCCAGTACAAGTCTCCTAGACGTGATCGTGACTTTGTGTGAGAATGAATCGAGTGAAGTTGGACAAGTATTTGGATCAGTATACTTATGCAACTACTATTAATGTGGATTATTCTCCTACAGTGCCTAATCCAGATTCTACTGTGACTTTTCATAATGAGTTAAATACTTCTATGATGAACATTACCAAATGTAGATGGACAAGATTGGATGCTGAAACAAATAGAGCTCAATTTGGGGTGACTTTTCTGAAAGGAACAATTGATTATCCTGAAATGGAGTTCAAGTTTGGAATCACGGAATATCATAAAGATTATCCTCAGAGCACAGTAAGTTTGCCATGGTTGATTCAGAGTACGCGTATTACTCCCAATAAAACCAAGATGGTTGCTTATCTAGGAGTTGGAGATTTTGCAAGGCGGGGAGATACTACAGCTGAATTGGAGATAGTTGTGGATTGTACCAATGATTGGGACAAGACTCCTATTTATTTGTATAATTATATCATTATTTGGATTACTAGAGTTGGTTACGATGAGAGAAATTTGTTGAAAAGACTGGTAGATATATCTGGTGTTGTTGTTACTATTCAAAATTTGGCTCATCAGAATGCCGAAGATATAGATACTGTGGATAAAGCACTTCAAGATGCGAAACAGGAGTTAGTGACTGCGAAACAGGACATCACAGAAAATGATGCTAAGATTCGAAGTATTCAAGCGGCTCTGATTGACATTGGAAATCAATTCAGAGACATGAAAGACAATCTTGTGACTTTCATGACCAAATTGAAAAATGAAGTGGTCACCAAAGATCAAGTGGAAGTCAAACAACTCACCGTCGCGGTCAAGGCTTCTACTAAAAAATCCAAGAGATCGAAAGAAAGAAGACAGAGGGCCATGCCTTATTCTCTACAGAGATTCCTGGATACAGATGATGAAATCACAACACAAGCCCAGAAATTAAAGTTAAATTGAATTTAATGACATGTTTTAAATGCTAAACAGTTACAGAATGTAAAAATGTTACAATAAATTTATTAATTCATCTAAATCGTAAGTCATACTTTGTCCAAAAGCTTCTGGCTCTTCACTTACTTCTTCTATGGTTTCTTTTTCATCTAAGATCTGGTCTAACTCATACTTGTACATAGCATATTCTTGACAATGTCTACCACCATTACATTTGCCTAAAAAGCCACACAAGTCACATAGTTCGACTGGTTCTTCACTTTGACATTCACATTTGCCTAGACAACCACAACCAGTACATAGAAGTACTTCGTCTTTTGTGGTACTGTCTGGTTCTGGCTCATCTTCGCTATCAGAGTAATCAACTAGTTTACTCGGTACAGGAGTGACCGGTTCTACGATAGGTTCGTATTTCTGAGTACTGGGTGACTCTAATGGTGTTTCGTAATCAGGGCTAGGTGGTGTTTTGGGTGGAAGTAGATTTTCGTAAACTTCAAGTACTTCCAGTAGTTCTGCATGGGAACTACTATCCATCTCATCCTCATCCGAGGATTCCGATTCAATCACTTCTGGTTCCGGGTAGAGTTCTTTCTCCTCCAAACAAAGGAGTTCCGAAATTTCTCTCCATAATGGATCTTGAAAGTCAGGTCTCGTTAGGATTTGGGATACATTTTTTCCAGCCATGAATTCATGAATGACGGTAAATACGCCTTTCATCCAGTAAGGATTGGCGTACTTCTTACCGGCGTGTTTAGTCTTCAGTTCGTGTAAGCAATGGGATTTACCCCTGAATTCAAACAGGAAGCTACGTTCCTCCATTGCTTCTTTACCTTCTGGGATTGTTGCCCAAGGCTCAGTGTTGACAGTGACGATAATAGGTTGGGAATCGCATCCTCCCATTCCTGCATTCTTGACTGGTGCCATACAGTCTTTACCCTAAGCTATTTGCTTGAAGCTATCGAGGGTATGTATCCCTATTGAATCTAAGTTCGTTAATCAATCCGATCTTGGAATGAGCCAGTTCGGCAAAGCAGAAGTGCGAGTCGTTGGCAGATAGTCCGACATATTGATTTAGCCAGAGGACTGGATCGGTCCAATATGTCTTACCACTGCTAGGTGCCCCTACACACATAAAAGTGTTTAGTTTCGGCACCTTTCTGAAAACAACGGCATACAAAGCAAGTCACCAGTACGTACCTGACTTGATTGTGGATCGTTTTTCCTTAATCCATTTATTGAATAATTCACGAGTGTCACTAACACTGAGAACAGTATCTCCATAGAGTTCTTCCACTGAATCTAAAGTTGTTTCCTCCATGAAAATTTCACTGTATGTTCTTGGATCTCCTGAACATAAGAGTCTTGCTGCGTTCTGTACTAGAATTCTAGCTTGGCTCCCTCTCTCTAGGTAGTCTAAGATGTCGTCTGCGTCTTCGTAGTTGCCTTTGATACTGGCTTCTCGTATCATTTTGAACAAGTCCGTCTTTTTGTATTTTCTCATCATGTCTTGCAAAAATTTAATACTATCTCCTGGTCTGGGTCTCTGATGTTTTTTGAGCCGTTTTGTCGAGGGTACATCCGGCTCATCCTCGTGTGACGTTTCTCGCTTCCTTTTTTTCTTGTCCCCTTTATGGTCCTTCTTTGCGCCGTCGATATCGTTTTGGGTGTCATTGGGAAGCGCGCTTTCTGGAAGAGTTTGGCTAAAATGCAATTCCATTGCGCGAGAAGTGGATCCAATGTACTTTCTTGCGTTCCCATGCAAGTACCGCGTCATGTTGTCGATGTACTTTATTTGCTGTGACTTGACGGCGTAACAGGAACTTTCAAGTTCTGTTTGTAACTCCCGAAAGAAGGAAGTATGCCAGATACCGTTCTCTTTAGGACGAGTAGCTCCATTTCTAGTAGGATATTCGTGCACAATATGGAAATGTGTTTCTGCTGTAAAGCTACACTTTTCACCATCCAGCTTATGATATACTACATAAGCATGCCGAATGTTCTTCAGGAATTTGACGATAGAGTTCGTTGCAGTATAAGTTCTTCTTAAATCCTTATCACTTTTGTCGAATTCTCCCATGTTATTGAAAAACACTCTGTTATCTTCTTTAAGATAATGTTCTTCTATTAACATTCCTGGAATGGTAGGATAAACTACCGTGCCATAAAAATTTTGCCACTGTATAGTATCCATGATGCGATGTTTATTCCTCAACGTTCAAGGAAAGAATGACTGAACTGCGTCGGTCACGTGTTATATAGATCTAAAAGGAAGCATGCGCAGTTGTCATTCCGGAAATCATAGAACATTCTAGAAGCGTTCGATTTTCCCGCCAGGAAGTGAGTTTTCCCGCCTTGCGCATCTGCAATGAGCACTTCCGGTCGGACTTTTTGGCGTCTTTATTTTATTATTTTCTAAAAAAAAAATAAGCCGGAGGTTAGGAGGGGGATGGTGGGTGGGACTCCTAAACTACGATAATCTATGTTGGCGGGGCGGGAGACTATTTGGCGGGAGCTGAGCCAGTATGATATTGGAGTCTTCAAGTCTTATCGATAAGTCTCACCGCTGATACTGGCTGGAGCGGTGGTCGACTTTAGATACAACCAGATTATTAA
>JAECUM010003477.1:0-75019 GCA_016617855.1 Megalonaias nervosa | reverse complement strand
CAGTAATCTAAAAAGTTGCTTTAGTGAAAACTACGTCGATCTGACAAAAAAAGGTTCAGCATTTCAATGACTGTAGCAGATTTGATGAAACTTCTCTGCCCGCCAAAGACAAATTTTACTCAGCTAAAAAATGAAAATATTACAGTTGACGAGTACAAATATGGACAAGATATTTGGAATAAATTTAGCTGTAGAACATTTGGTAATTATCATGATATGTATTTGAAAACAGATGTTTTATTACCAGCAGATGTTTCTGAAAGTTTTCATCGAGTTAGTCATGAACATTATGGATTAGATCCTTGTTGATATTATTCCACTCCAGGACTAGCTTGGGATGCTCTGCTAAAAACAAGTAAGATAGAATTGGATCTCTTGACACATGTTGATATGTTTAATTTTATTGAAAAAGTATCAGAGGTGGAATTAGCGTTATAACAAAAAAATATGCAGTAGCTAGTAACAAATATCTGAAAAAGTATGATAAAAACCTCCCATCAAATATATTATTTATCTGGACTGTGTCAATTTGTATGGATATGCAATGTCAGAGCCGATGCCGTGCAGTGGATTTCATTGGATAACTCCAGATCAATTTCTTAAAGAAACTGAAAAAAAATCATCCAGAAGATATTTTATATTTTGTTGAAGCTGATCCTGATTATCCTAGTTCGTTACATGATCATCATAACGACTACCCATTTTGTGTGGAGTCTATGATAATAGATTATAGTTTATTATCACCTGAACAATGGGCAATGACAACAGCAAAAAAGTTGATTGTTAATAAGCTAGTTCCAAATTTGTTAAATAAAAGAAATTACGTGATACATTAAAAAATTTAAAACAAGCAGTAGATGCTGGACTAATTTTGTGAAAAGTCCATCGTGTACTTAAATTTAATCAAATGCGGTGGATGTCAAATTATATTGATTTAAATACGAAACATCGTGCTATTGCTAAAACTGAATTTGAGAAAAACTTTTTGAAGTTAATGAACAATTCTGTATTCGCTAAGACGATGGGAAATATCAGACGGTGAGTACATATTGAGATTGTAAACGATATAAATAGCAGAAATAAATTAGTTAATGATGATGGTTTTGTTAGTATGAAAATATTTAATGAAAATCTTGTTGCTATACAACGACGAAAAACAAATTTAAAGTTAAATAAACCAATTTATGTTGGTGCAGCTGTACTTGATGTATCAAAGTGTCTGATGTACGATTTTCACTATAATTTTACCAAAAAGCAATGGCCAGATTCGGAATTGCTATTTACTGATACAGATTCGCCAGTTTATAATATAAAATGTGAGGATGTCTATCAGGATATTTATAAATACCGTGACCTATTTGATTTATCGGAAAGTAGTGGATTTCATTATGATGCAAATAAAAAAGTTATTGGCAAAATGAAAGATGAGTTTATATTTGTACCAGTTAAGGAATTTTTCGGACTAAGAAGTAAAATGTATGCTGTAATTTTAGATGACAATAAACTGACAAAAAAGCGAAAGGTATTCCTCGTGGGTACGTTAAAAAATGTATGAAATTTGATGATTTTAAAGCAGCACTAAACAGTTGCACTAAGTTTATCAAAACAAATGTTATTAAAACACATCATCACAAACTTGAAACAGATACGATTATAAAACGTGAACAAAGTAATTTTGATGATAAGAGATACTGTGAGGATGGGATTAATACACTAGCTATTGGGCAGTATGCAAGTTATGATATACTCGACTTAATTTTGTCTAACATTAAAAAATAATGTTTGAAAATTTAACATTAGCCGATGGAGTTAATAGCAAAATCAAAAGGATAATGGTTAATGGCCAGCAATTATCATTTGAATTTAATGATGAAATTTCAGGTATTTGTTTAGTAAATTTGATAGAATTAAACTCTCGCTTATCAAATCAGATGACAGTAAATATTTTGATTATCTTGAAAATTTACGAGATGAGCTTATACAAAAATACAATAACCTTTTCAATCCAATCAGCCATCAACAATACACAAAAATTAATATCGACTTAAACCGGTCAAAAGTTTTTGTAAAAGGTACTAAGTTTCTTCTCAGTAAGATAGCAATGAAAGATTTATTTGAATGTCATCGAAAAGTAAGCGGAAGAATTAAATTTTATTTGTATAAGCATGACGGTAAATTATTTCTGATATCAGCAGTTGATACATTAATTATTGGCAAAGAAATATAATTCTGTCTGTCTTATTTATGCTTTTAAAGGGAGAAAATGCTGTCTTTCAGTATAATTCATCTGTGGTTATCGAACATAGTATATAGTGTTAGGTATATATACATACACACTTAATGTAAAAATTTTGCTTGTATCTTTTCACGTTGTTCATTAAGGTAAGAAAACAAATTGCTAAAATCATCTGGTATGACACAATATAGTAATTTTAAAACCTCAGAATGAGAAACATTTGTTTCAATATAGCCTTATATGAAACAGGTGTTCTGTATTGATTTTTATGTAGACTCGGCTAATGCAGAGTATTTATCAATTTCCAGTCTGTCTGTAATGTATAAGCTGGTGTGTCAATAATTTCGTTTTATATACAATCTGACTTGTAATGTATAAACCGCTGTATCAATTATTTCGTTTTATGCACAAATGGTAATATATTTTAACTAAAGCTTGGCTAATGCAGAGCATTACAGGACTGTAGAAGTCTGGTTGACTTGTAATGTATAAGCCGCTGTATCAATCATTTTGTTTTATGTACAAACAGGACGGCAATGTATTTTAACCAAAGCAGATGCATAAAATCATAGAGTACTCAATTCATTTTATAATAAAGATTTTTAAAATAAAAAATGTAATGCTAATCACTTATAGGAATTTCCTGTTAGGTAACTATATAATAATTCCTGAAATGTATATTTATAACCGAATTTCATAGCTCAGTGCTAGAATGTTGGATTCTGATACTGAGGACTGGGGTTCGATTCCTATAACAGACACATTGTTGATGGGGGGTCCTGGGTTACCAATTTTTCTGAAGGATGGGGGGTTCTGCACCTTAAAGGTTTAATGTACACCTCTCACCACGTCGAACAACGTGGTGGGTGCTGTTTTACACTCACCCCGGGGTTTGATTTGGTGGGACGTGTACATGAAATCTAAATGCCTAGACAGTCCTCTGAATCTCTAAATTTCGTTTCGTTTAGTGATTCGCCGGGGGATGTGTCTATGAAAATTGGAACCCCTCAAAAATAAACAGCAGGGTGATGTGAGTTCGCAACCTTGTGACCTCACTGAAGGGGCATATATACTCAACAAGGACATTCAGAAAGAATGTTCGCCGGATGAAAAAGCCTCATAAGGTGCCTGTGGGCCATAAGAAAGGCCTTAACCAAATGAAGAGTGCCACATTAAAAAAAGGGGAAAAAGAAAAGGAGGAATTAATGGAGGACTCTTAGGACCTTATGGTAAAGGCTTTACTGGTGATAAAGGGATCCTGTGGAATAGTGACTGATTATCATTGCTGTTGTTTATTTTTTGTTATTTTAGTTTTAAAATATCATTGTTAAATAAAGCATCAACCATGTTGTCAATAATTAACATTGGATCATATGCCCATCCTCTTATTCTCTCATCATTTTCAATTGCGAATAACCATACTGATCCATATTTGACTGATAAATGATAACCAACATTTTTCATGCAGTTGCTTATTATTTTAGGTGTTATTCCAGTATAGCTTGAAGCTGAATTGGTTGAATTAAATTTTTTAAAAAATCTGTTTGTTAGATCAAATCCGACATGTCGTATTGGATTATAATAAGACATTTTATATAATATTTCATTGTTCAATATGAAATTTGGTCTAACATTATATAATTCTAAAAATTTATTTCAGTAGTAGAGGACTATGATGTTTTCTGGATCAGAGATCCAACTCCCTCAAAACAATAATTTTCATAATATTTGATCTAAAAGAAAAAATTATCTTTATGAACTAAAAAGGATGACAAAAACTGTTTCATAGAGGGAGTTGGATCTCTGGTCCAGGAACATCATAATCTCCCTACTACTTTGGTTTAAAGGTAACATTGCAAATGCTAGAACCAGGTATCAGATCTGAAACCAAAAAGGTGCAAAGTGAACAAATTACCTCTGGACTATCCAGACAAATCCTTGATCTTTAAGTAGTTGGTCAAGAATAAACTAATTTGAAAAATTCATGTTATGACTCTATGGTCATAAACTAAATAACAGAAAGAAGCAAAGCCAACAAGTTTTGCAAAACTTAACAAACTAATAATTATCAAAGTTATAAATGAAAATGTGAGAGGAACTTAAAGTATTATGAAGTTAATCCAAAATAACCTGGAATAAGTTCTTTTAAAGTCCAAAAGAATGAGGGGGGCCGAGTGATCTAAAGCACTTGCCTTTCCGGATCACTGCGATCTCACCTCTGTCTGCGTGGGTTCGAGACTCAGCTTGGCTAATGTGGGTAGGTGAGAAAGTCTGCCAGTAGCTTCTCGTGGGTTGGTAGTTGTTCCCGGGGTTTTCCAGGGTTCTTCCTGCACCAGTTATACTGGCTGCCATGTAAAGCCTATCTTGTGCTGAAAACTGGCGTTAAACCCTACAAGAACAACAACAACCAAAAGAATGAAAAGTTTCGTATAAATTTAAGAACTGGAAATATACCAGTCCACCAAGAATCATGACGTTGTCAAAATGGAACTGTCCATAACTATTTTGAATAATTCCCAATAGTTCCAAAATAATATTATAGTCAAAATAAGTGGTTTCTGTTACCAATGATCAGTCAAAATTATTCTCCATCTCAAATAATATCTACAACATAAAACACATCTGCAGACTTAAAACAGGAACACAAGAAGAATGACTCCAAAATAGGAATGGAATTTGACTGCTCAGTGTTCTCCTTTTATATATATTTTTGTTGCAGTCCAAGTATTAATATAAATTCAACAACTACGATACAGTGAAGGAGGGAAATAAAGGGCAGATATGTAAGCACATCATGAATTGAAACATTCAAGAATTAACTTAAGACTGAAAATTTTTCAACAGAACAGCCAACTATTCCAACCTGTACATGAGAGCATTCATAAATGTTATTGACTCTACGGTACACTAACATGTTTAGGCATGAACAACAGTTAAGAATTCGAACGGGCACTAGTATATGATACAGTTGAAAATGCAGCAGAGAAAGTAAAACATGAGATGCTTTGCATGCACGTACACATTAAGTCTCAAATGTTATTAAGGTATCCCTAAAGAAAGAAATGCAATACCACAGTGATACATACAAGTACTGAACACCTAGGCATATGCTCTGATACCTGGCTTGGCATTAAGCTATCTCTTTCAGGATGTACCTTAATAGCTCTACAATAAGTATTTGAGGACCATCAACCTTTGGATAAGATAGTCTGGAATTCCAAGTTATGGCAGCACTGGACAGTTGCCCCATAGATGGAAGAAGTTTGTACAGTAATGTTGTGAATCATAATTTAAAATAATGTTAATTGTACTGATAAAGAAAGTTCTACTTAAGACTTTTCCTTGCGAAAAAGCTCATCATAAGGTATAGCTCCAATTAATCACCACATATTATCAAATTTCCTCATAATCTGGTAAGGACATAAAAACCTTCTAGTTCAGAACATAAATGATGTTCACTCCTTGCAGGAAAACATCAGTCATATATGCAGACATGCTGAATGAATTATATCTTATCAATATGAAATATTATGTCATTCATACACAGATTGTTTGCTGCATTAAAATGGGATATATGAATAGTAAACCTAAGCACTGCAAAAAACAATCAAATGCAGGCCATCCCATGAAGTTCTTCTGGTTGGTGACCAGTAGAGTAAAAAATATTAAATCTCCTCATCCTTTGTAATAACTGCTGTGCACAAACCACTTGTTCCAATATTAAAAATTCTAAGGAAATTTTTGCCTTCCTTCTAAAATGATGTTCTTCATGGTTCTTATGTAAGCACATTTCAAGTTTGGGTTCAGAAAATCAGAATATTCAATGCCACGTAATGTTCTAACTTCAAGACTATATTGTTTACGTTCCTGTGTGTTAATTCTTGTGTACCATATTGGGATTACACGATAGCTGTACTCTGGTGTTAGACTTTCTACAATGCCCATCTCTGTCAGGCGCTGGAACAAAGCATCACCAATGAAGTGGTCAGTCATGAATATAAAAAGGTACCGATAATTTTCAAACACTTGGTTCAATATACTAAGCTGTCCTCTTCCATATCCAATTTCACTGCTAATGTGTATACGTAATTCCATTTGCAATTTGTCCTTCAAATGATTTTTATAAAGCTCCGCACATTCCCTGGCTTCCTCTGCATGCAAAATTAGGGCATCATACCTAGCTGAAACAAAGAAGAAAAACTGAAACCTAGTCAATAAATATTTGTCATATGCATTAGTACTAACCCTGAAATCACTGTGTACCATTGTTTGGGTCATCATCTAAATGTACTCATTAATTTAAAAGTTTTTCAATTTCAAAGTTCAGAGAGATGGCTGTGTTGAGAAGAAACAATACAATTTACTCCAAGGGTCAATGACTACAGTGGTCAAAAAGAGATTCTCTTATAAGTGACTAAAGTAATGAGAGCTGACAGACAAGTGTTAACAGACGATTGTTGATAGATGAAGGACATATATAATATTGACCAATATGTTAAAAATAGTGTCAAAAACTGATGCATATATTATGAAGAACCACAAGCAGATTAAACAACATATCCAACTGATATTGGTCAAATTAAATGGCATAAATATATTTCACTTTATGACTTCCTGGGAGTAATTCAGTAAGGAATTATTGGTCAAATAACAAGTGTCATTGGTATGCATGTCCTGTTAAGAACAAGAAAAGAAATACTAATGTGGGTGGAACCTTTTCAAGTGTTATCTGTATCAGTGGTACACCTGACTTGTATGTCATCAGAACTCATGCACATTGATAATTCATCAATCATTATGGAAAACTTAATTCATATTTTTGTTAAGCCCATGTTAGTGGGAAGCAAAACGTAGCAGTCACTTGTCTCATGGCAGTACTGGTGTAACTGTCAGCATCAACAGCTTTTGATTTACAAATATTTCCTGAACACCAATTAAACTGCTCTGGAGGCCCAAGTGGCTAGAGTGTCTGCCTTGGATGTGGGAAGTTGCGGGTTCGAACCCCCACCGAGTCGTACCAAAGACTTATAAAACATGGTACTAGCAGCTGCCCTGTTTGGCGCTCAGCATTAAGAGGTTAGTGTTAGGACCAGTCAGCCTGGTGTCAAGATAATGTGACTGGGTGGGACACAATGCTACATGTCTGTGGCATGATGCCCCAGTGCAAGACATCACTATAAACTGCCGAACTTCAGACGTCATAGTGATATGACTGAAACATTGTTAAAGCTATGTTAAAAGTCCAAATCGCACACAGACATACACACACTAACCCCAATTCTCATCATACATGTACTTGGCATGAATCATTATGAAGCTAAGGCAAGTGATTCTATGGCATGCTTGTTCACCCCTTTTACCTTGCGGTCAAGGAAATATTCAGAAATAAAAATGCCTTCAAGTTTTGATTAAATTTGTTTAATTATGTTTTTTTTTTTTTTTAAACCACTTGATGGATTTTCTTCATTACAGGATGAATCATTATGAGGCTCAGACAATCCTATTATTGTCTGGTCACAATCATAGAAAATTTGTAATAAGGTTGGGTGAAATTGTTTTCATCTTGTCAAAATTCCTAAACCCCTTGATGAATTTTGATCCCATATTGGATAAATCATTATAAAGCTATCACAACATATTTTGTGACATGCTCCCTCTTTAGAGCTGACCTTGGGTCAAGGTCAAATTTTACACCAATCCTTTGATAGCGGGCTTGACATGCAGGACTTTGCCATCTTGTTTAGATTTATGACGAGTGCTGTGCATTCATATCCTGGATGGAAAACAATCCATACAACTATTTTATTTTCTTCACTACATAAAAAGGTGTGAATTAATGTTTCATGTGGTATATAGCACAGAGACTGACATTAATAATTTGTCTTTCTCAGACAATGGAAGTCATTTGTTTGCTGCATACCTTTTAGTTCTAAGATCTATGATACTTGTGAACTATTATACATTACAGGTATGCAAACGTATTACGTCATATTTACAGTTCGTTCAGCTCAGCATCAGGAATGATATCTGTATCTGTGGCTCAGTGAGTTTTCACATGAGCATCTTGAATGTAGCTAAAATTACTGAATTCATTTTACACATAATTTTAACACCATATGTATCATTTGAGATGTGCTAGTGCTGAGATCTGTCATATTCTTGATCACCAGACTTCAGACAGATACAGCAGGGTTTCAATACAACATAAATATCTATCCAAAGAAGCTGAGGTTAGAAAATAAATATTATAAACTAATAAAACAAATTTAACAAACCATAATGCAAATATTTTTTTTCAGAATAGAACTTTGGCACAAAGTGGTGGCAGCTGTGGGATTGGTTATGGGGTAGACTAAGGAATAAAGATGCTTTGCACAGAATCACCATTCAGCAGGTGCATGACAACTCCCACAACATAAATGAAGACAGCAACTTTTGAAAATGAAATTGGGCACTTAACAAATGAATGCAAGGACCTGGAGGAACGGCAAACTGCAAGGAAAGTGATTATGAATAGGAGTGCAGGGGCATTCCTAAAGGTAATGGCACTGCCGAGAGAGGGAATCACTCCCTAACAACAGATTAGCTTCAGCTGACAGGTTAAATCTTCAGAATCTCTCAAGATCAAGAATAGATGATAAAATGCAACTGCTTTCACTGCAGGGCAGGCAGCATTCACAGAAAAATTAAAGTCTGAGAGTGTTTACAGAAGAAGTGGTGCAGCAATTGATCTTCCTCGGAAAACTTTGAAGATAATAGTCATTACTCTGCTTTCATGTGATGGGACCAAACCCTTCATGGATTGTATCATTCACTTTGATATTTGCTTGGTCCTTAAAATTCCTGGACAGAAAAAGAAAAAAATCTGTATTTAAGTGTTGCCATGGAGGACGAGCACTGCAATTGCTGGCAGTACCGCTGAATTGGATTAGGCTCTAAAACAGAGATTCTCATCCCAAACCTGGTTGAGTTGTACCGAGTTCAGTTGAGGGATTGGGTTTGTAAGAATGGAGAAGTCTGACCAGATCTTGCAATTAATACAGCAGTTTGCAAATATAGCCTACCCAGATGTGAGTTACTTTTGGGTCAAAACACTCACAAAAGTAGCAGTTCAATGATATCCTGGATAATTCTGAGATACACCCAAAATACCCACTAAGCTCAATGATGCAGTACCGAGAACTGTTGAATTAAGTCATTTGCTGAAGATTAGCAGCAACAGAAGGAGAAAAAGACCATGGTGAGTCAGCGAAAAAAGAACTGGGATCTGTGATACAATAATTAAAAAAGCATGTGTTAGAGCTGATGAAATTGGATGCAGAACTTAAGAATGAAGTAAAGATCATTCAAAACGAGGCACAGAGCAGTGCAGAAACAGAAACCATGCTTAACTTGTATGCTATGGATCTGGCCAGCTGTTACCAGACCTGCCAACCCTGATGAGTCTGTCTCAGTAAAGCAGTTGATTTTTTCTGTACGTTTGACCAGTTTTCAGTAAGGTGTAAGAAAATATCATAAACTTCTATTGTAAAACTCAAAAACATAATTAAAATTTCAGTATTCGAAAAAAGTGGCGAAAATAAACATTATGTTCAACTGAAAAGTTTGTACAGTACGCATAGACTTTATTTAGCACTAGCACAGTTGCACAAACTCAAGTTTCAAACCCTATGCAGCTCAATGGCTTGTTGCTATCTCTCCACACCTGACATAATTCTTATCTTTTTTCCATTGCACATGACGACGGCAATCATATCTCCTGCCATGAGAAACACTCAAATTGGCATGTGATGTCAGATAAACATAATTGTGTCCCATCCAGCTTTTATTCAACAAGAATCTGATTATTCCTTTTTATTCTTCGGTGTTGATTATTAACACTTTTCAAGAGGCTTACTTTCCCTTTCGTCTTAAGGTATAACGGTACCAATTGTACAACCCCTGGTGGGCGGAGCTTAAGGTATTCAGAAATAAACAACAAAACTAGCTGTGATTGGTGCATTATGTAAGAGTTGTATTTTCTGTTAGGCTTAAAAAAAAGTTGAACCTCTTGGCAACATGTGAGATTATGTTAATTCATATCTAGATCACATTTTGTATTTTTTAAGATTTTTTTTACATGTGGTACACATGACTGAAAATGTGTCTGGTGTGACTAGATAACTCTTACCCCTGTCTAGTTCCAGCAGAGTTATCTCTCTTAAATGCAATGGAGTACCTGGTTCTGTCCTTGTCAAATTGACAATCTAACACTGTTCTCTATGACAGTGCGTGACATGCATGCTGAGATAGGATAGAAAGTATATTTATTTCACAAAACATTAGCACTGAGGTCTATGGAAAAAAATTGGTACCATGATACCTATAGGGAAGAACAGCCTCGCAGTGTGACTATAGAAACGCATACATGTGGGCGGCATGTATGAACTGTGTTAGTTTGATGTAGGAAAACAAATGGATGCTGAACATTTTTGGTCAAATATTGACAGTCTTTTAAGAAGAAAGTGTATGAAATCTTCAGAAAATAGCAAAAGTTAACTTGGATGGGGGCTTTTCATAACTATAGCTATGACAGACATAGACTTGCATGGCCTGATGGCTTTTTGTCTGTGTAGTCAGCTCCAAGACTGGCATACATGCAACAAAATAAGTTATGTAAACATTAATATAGTTGATTTTGGCCAAATATTGACTATTTTACCTGCAAGCAGCAGTAGAGCTGAACCCTACAACTTTGTAGAGACCTTATTTTTGAAAATTAAGGGTTCCTACGAAGGCTGAAAAAAGAAGTTTTTGTCTTAATAATGAAAACTTCTTTAATTGACCAGATTTTTTCACAATCTGGTCACTACGCGTTTGTCTTTCAACAGCTCTACTGCTGCTATGAATTAAACAGCCATTATAGATATTATCAATAATGAGTATTGGAGAACCACACTCAGCTAAATTAGCTCGAGAGCGACTAGAGGCAATTAAAAAATATCTACCCGTTCGTGATTCTGTTAAGCAACAATTACAATCGCGTCAGGAGTCTCAGGTGGAATTTACAGAGGGTACAGAAAAATTATTTAAACCGATTGTCGAACCAACGAAGAAAATTGTTACAGCAACTGAGGCAACACAAAGAGCTCTTGCAACATTGCCTGCTGATATTGCTGGCCGTATTCAAGCAGCTCAACCACCACCACAAGCACCACCACAAGCACCACCACAACCACCAATAACCAGAACTAAGATAATAGATAAATTTACGCCTGAAGGTATTGCTGCTACCAGGGACCAAACCAAATACTTGATATTGCCGCGTATGGATATCATGAAAGACAAAAATATGTAAAAACAGAACATGTTAAATCATTAAGATCTGCCGATTGGATCAGAGATATATATCGCGTCGCTACTGGTATTCCAGAAATCAGATCTAGTGAAGATATTGACGATTTTAACAGATTTGGCATGGCTGTAAATAGATATGTAGAAGAGGTTGAACAAGGTAAACGATTACGACCACCACAATTTGAATTACCACCACTACAATTTGAATTACAACCACCACAATTTGAATTATCA
The DNA here is from genome assembly GCA_016617855.1 of Megalonaias nervosa. Classification (NCBI taxonomy): domain Eukaryota; kingdom Metazoa; phylum Mollusca; class Bivalvia; order Unionida; family Unionidae; genus Megalonaias; species Megalonaias nervosa. The sequence continues at coordinate 63,213 of JAECUM010003477.1, read as the reverse complement.
CCGATATTAACACCGGTTTCTAAAATAGAACGAAAAGTACGAGATATAAAACAACAAACAGAAAAACTAATACAAAAACAACGAAAAGCACCAAAATCATTTCGTGATTATCCAGGATCACCAAAATCATGAATACCAGTTCTATCTCCTACACCAAAGAAAACAACACCACCGAAGCCAAGTGAAGAGGAAGAAGAAGAATTTCAAGACGCTCCTGGCGCAACTGGAAGTGGTTTAGGAAGTGGTCTTATTACTTGCCCCAATAACGTTCTTGCTGATGTCGATCGATTAGAAATTCTCATCGGAGGAAAACGAGCTGGTAATAATTCCCCAGAAATCATTAATGAAGCAGCTGATATTTGCAAACGATTATTTAGTGGCGGCATCATTGATATTAATGTGTATCGATCCCTCATTAATGAAATCGCCGACGATTATTACAGTGATTAGATACAATTAGTGATAAAATCACTTAATAATAACAATGATTGTGCATGGTACTCAACGTGGACCTACCATGGTCAGGGTAATAAACTCTCGATTACCGATATACAGAGCAACCTACGGAGATGGACTAGGTGATGTTGTTCAGGGTCTGTTTACAAGAATAGCCCCAAAAGCAATACCTATTGCAAAGCAACTAGGAATGAAAGCTATTGATGTTGTTCGTGAAAAAGGTATAGGCGCTGTTGGTAATCTCGCTAGCAAAGCGTTTTCAGCAATTAAAGATAGACTATCACGATTAATACGCAGACCGACCCGACCTGTGAAATTACCTAGCACTGAAGTGATGCCAGCAAATGTCAGTAAAATAATAAATCAGGCAGCTAATCAAAAACTAGCGGAGTTAGCTGATATCCCGATGTCAGAAAAGGAAAAAAATATAACCGCTAGTCTGATAGCAGGAAGTGGTCTCCGTGTTAGACGAAGACGATAATAATAGAGATGTTTAAGCGCGTATCTGACCCCACGTTTGACATGGATGCACCAGTTCTCAAAGATGAGTCTGTGCGCGATTATCAGTATTATTCTTACGACGCACGACTTCCAGATCAGCGTGGACGAATCGAACTACAGGTTCAAGATACAAGTAGATATTTCTTACCCGCTGAGGCATTTATTGAAGTAGAAGGTAAAATTTATAAACATGATGATACCGAATACAATAATAATGATGTTTTTGGTTTTGTTAATAATGGTATTATGGCGTTATTTGACAGCGCTACGTACATGATTGATGGAAAAAATATTGAATCAATCCAGAAAGACGTTGATGTTGCTACAACAATATTGGGTTTAGCAAGATACAGCGATGATTATTCAAGATCAGCTGGTCCATCAATGATGTTTGCGATGGATACTTCTGACCACCCTGAATATAGACAGTATAAATCAGTACAAACAGCGCGTGCTACTGCATTAGATCCACAACCAGCGGGAATAACACGGCCTGCTGCTGATTTTTTGTTATTGCAAAGTGTTGATCCAAATTTCAACTTGGGATTTACAACATGTAAATCAATGTTGAAAGATAGAAGGTTTTCATGTGCAATTCCACTGTCACACATATTTGGATTCTGTAGAAATGTTAGAAAAGTTATTTTTGGAGCCAAACATACGGTTGTACTTGTGCGAAAAAGCGATGATAATGATGCAATGTGGCATGTTGAAGGAGCTGATGCTAATGCAACTGCGGCACTTCATGGTAAAGTAGTACTAACAAAACTTTCCCTGTGGATGCCAGTGATGACTCCAACAATATCTGAAGAAGATCGATTACTATCTTTTATGAATCAAGGCGGTAAATCAACGTTGACATGGTTAACAATGACCACAGATGTTGTTCAGAGTGCAATTAATGGTCTATTCACATGGCAAATAGCTTCTCAGCAAGGTGTTTCTGCACCAAGACATATATTTATTGCGCTTCAGGATAATACACGAGTAAACAATCAAACAAAAAGTTTAATGATATTTGACAAACTTGGTGTTTCTGAGGTTTCATTAAGGATAAATGGACATCAAGAACCATCCGAGGATATATTACTGAATTTTGAAAATAATCATGTAGCACGTGCATATCATCGATTAATGACATTCATGGGACGTGATCAAAACATCGATACTGGTTTACAAATATCGCAGCTAGATTTTACATTGCTGTATCCGATTTATTACTTTTCACTAGAACATTTAGATTTAACCAGACAGTCTGTTGTAGATATTCATTTTCGAACTCGCGTTAATAGAAACATTATAGATATCCCTAATTACAGAGCAATTGCTGTTATACTCAGCGATAAATCGATGTTACTCGAAGGTGTTGGTGGACGAATGAGAGTTATTGATGCTCCAGTAGAAAACATGTAATTAGATCGTTCATAATATTAATAATGTCATATCATCACGTTAGTGTGAGTCTGACTCCTGGTCAGATTAAAAAGCTGCAATCAGCATAAAAAAATAACTGTGGAATAAAAATATCGCTAAAACGAGAACAGATGACCGGTGCAAATAAACTATCGTTGACCGAGCGTCAGTTCAAAAACTTCAATGATGCTAAAAAATCAAATAAAGGCGTTAAACTTAATCTTTCTGCGGGCGCCATCAAAGACATCGCTAAAACGGGTGGTATATTTCCACTTCTTGCAGCAATACCAGCATTAATAGCAGCTGCAGCACCAGCTGTTGCAAAGGCAGCTGCGCTAGGTGCTGTTGGAACAGCTGCTGGAATGGCGTTAAAGAAAGCAACCGGACAGGGAATTATGCACGCAGAAAATTTAAAAAAAAGATCACGACAAAAGCAACACGGAAGACGTCTAAGAGCACCAAACGTGCCACAGCCGGGCCGTCTAAGATTATCAGGCCCAGCATACGGTCGGGGTCTAAGATTGCCAGGGACCCCACACTGGTACGGAAAGGGTCTAAGATTACCAGGGACAGTTTACTAATAACACCCATGTCCAATTTTGATTTACTTAATGCTGCTAAGCAATTAAAAATAAAAAATTTCAGAGGTGTTTTTATGCGCGATCAATTACCTACCGTTGCAATGCAACATGAAACCGGTATTATTAATCTCGATAAAAATTCTGGCCCAGGCACGCACTGGGTCGCATATGCAATTGATCCACGTGGAATTATTTATTTCGATTCGTATGGATTAGCACCACCAAAAGAATTTCTTTATTACGTTAGCAATAATACTGCTCCAATCTGGTATTCAACGCTACCAACACAAAAAATAACTGATCCTCCAATATGCGGTCGTGAAACCCTCGCTGTGCTTGATGCTGTATCAAAATCAACAGCACCGCCTCATAAAGTCGTACACGCGTTCACTACACTACGTCATAACACTTAAACTGATATCAGTAAATATAATGGTAGATATTTACGAAAGATCCTCAGGTAGAGCTCAGAAGGTCGATTTATCTAAATATGCAACAATTGATCAGCTCAGAAATGAAATCGATGATTTATTAAATATAACAAGTGTGGATCAAAATGAAGTCGTCGTTTTTCAGGACAAACAAGGACGATTAAAAACGAGTAATATACAACTACTAGATGTACTTGTACGAATTCCAAACGCGGTTGTTAATAATGTCGTTACTTTTACTGATCAGGGTAAAATACAGGATTCCGGTAAGTCGGTTAACGACTATGTTAAGAAAACTGGTGATGTATTTACCGGTGACATTATTATGTCAGGAAGAAAAATTACGTATCTTGGAGATCCAATCGCAGATACAGACGCAGCAACAAAAAAATACGTCGATGATCAAGAATCCAAATACGTGTCAGTGCGCGGTGGTATAATGCGTGCATTTCTCGACATGAATAATAATGGTATTAATAATCTCAGAACACCAGAAACAGATTTCGACGCTGCAACGAAGAAATACGTCGACGATAAGGAAATTCCAATAACGACTTCGTTAACGACTATCAATGATGGAATTACTGCATTTAGAACTGAATATAATAATCACATACAAACATTTCTAAATTTTCGTAGAAATGTAAACAGATCTATTAATGATTTTTTTTGAACTCCACCAACTGTTATTATTAATCTCGCTGACATTAACGCAAGACTCAACGATATCATTAGTGGTATTCCTAACATTATTCAAAAAACTAATCTCGTTAAAATTCCTCACAAGCAGATCATTAATATCGTGTACACAGTCGCATCAGGAAAAGCAACATGGACACCGGAAAATAACACCCTTAAACATACCGCAGAGGTCACTGGTGTATATAGATTATCTATATTTTGTGCTGAAAAATTTACTATATTTACCACATATACATGGCGTCATTCAACCGATAGTTTTTCTGGAACTGTGTCTATAGTGTTAAACAAAGATGTTGAGGAAACGTTTATGCTAATAGCGAATGATAAAAAGTTAACCGCAGCGACTTATTGGTGGTGTATTGAGTTTGTAGCCGAAACTCCTCAATTAATTACCTAGATAAGTATAATGAATCAAGAATCATTTATCGACGTTCAACGTCACAGATACACTCAAGTATGTGAGTGTCAAACTAAACTAAAAAATATCATCGACGATTACACGATAAAGGTAAAAAAATATCGTCGTCGTATGGTCGTTATTGATATAATGGTATACTCGGTTTCTGCTGTTATTGCTGGAAGTGGATTATTATTATCAACAATAACGATGACAGCGCCTGCAGTTGTAACGATTATAGTTTCAACGGCAACAACATGCGCAGGTATTTTCAGTATTATCTCTAAAAAATATCTACGTGTACGAATGATAAACTAAACGAGTACGTGATGAAATTACACACAGCAACAACCGCATACACTAAATTATGCTCGTATATTTCATCGTATCTCAGTGATGGTAAAATATCTGATGAGGAGTTCGTAACGATAATGAAAACCTACGATGAAGCATTCATAGTGGAACGCGACGCGTTCTAACGTGACGGAAAGATGGAGAATTAAATAATAACGATAATAATAATGTCAGAGTCGCGCGAACTATTACAGCAGATCGTAGCTAATACAACGCCGCCAAAAACTACTATGATATCATTAAGTTCAACCAATCCTGAATTTAGCGTTAATTTTCCGACTGCAATTCCAATAAAGGAAATAGCATTAGCGCAATTACGAGTTTATCATAGCTGGCCTAATATCAGATCAAAACCATTTGGTGGACAACCAGCAAATAATTCACTGGTATTCGCGAATAAAAATAAGCCGGATGGAACACCTGATTGGCAAGTTGTTGGAATTTCAACGGGCAGTTATCAAATAGAACAGATTAATGATGAATTCCAACGCAGAATTAAATCTATCACAGGGAAAGAATCTAAAATAGCGATTACTGTTTATGAACCAACACTATCAGCGGCGATTGAAATAAATTCTCCTGATTACCTCGTAGATATTTATCAGAGTTCGATCAGATCAGTGTTAGGATGGCCTGAAGTCGCACCTGTTTATAATGGAGTTTCAAAACCAACTAAAAATGAGTTTAAAACGAGTGAAGAAAAATTCATTAAAAATCCAGAATATCGAAATAAATATCCATGGAATTATATAACATTTAAAAATGATCCAAACGATGATACATACTACTTTACCGATTTTGATGGTAAAAGGATCCCCAAGATAATTAGATCAATATTTACTATTATCAAGACGCCAGGGGCACGAGATCGAGATAGTGTTGATGAAAAATTTATTAAATGGTTTTTAGATACTCTTAAACCTGAATACGATAAAATGTTTAATGATTTAAGAAATTTACTTATTTCATTATCTCAACATTATAATGAAAGTGTAAAGCAGCAAATAATCGAGTCAATAAAACATTTAAATGGTATCTTATTCGATTTATATATCGCCGATCGAAGTATTATGAAAGCTACAACTACTGAATTAGATGGTCCTTACACAAGACCAAATTTGAAGAAATTATTTCTTAATCATTATAAAATAACAGAAAAAGATTTACAAACATTTGTTATACCAGATTTAAATAACGCTGAAATGAAGAAATCATTAAGTAATCTTATTGAAGAATATTATCCGGGAGTAATTGAATCGTGGAAAAAAAATAGCCCCACCACCGGTTATACTAAAACACAATAACAATCCCTTTGGTGCCGGTAGACATATATCGCCGGACATTGTAAACATAACAACAACAATTGCAGTCAATCTAGTATGTGATGTTATTGAAGGTAGTTATCAGGTAGATCTTTCTAAATCTAGCCAAGCTCAGCAAGGGTATATACTATATTCATTTAGCCCTAAAGATCCACCAGGGTGGTTAATTGTAATTGAACCAATTAACCCCGTGTACCTGCGAGTTCATAATCCATTTCTGACAAGAATAAATTTCAAACTCACTGACCAGGCAGGAAACATTTTGGGCACGAGGAACGAATCCCTAAATATAAACCTGTATGTACGCTCATAGAGCGTTTTTATTATAACAAAAAAATAATCTGATGAGTAAATACATGAATAATAATCAAATTTCTATGATTAAAGCAATTGTATATATAATAAAGCGAGATAACTCGGCCATCTCTCTGCGGAGTAAATTGAATGATTATTTCCCTTACTACGTTACCTGTACAAACCCAGTCGTATAGCGTATTAGCCCGTCTGTCTGTTACATTAACGAACTATAACTTATACACGTAAATTATTTTATGAATTTTGAAAAACTGAAGTACAGTTCTACATTCTATTAGTAATACAAGTTCTGTGAGACAGCATAAATATTATATATATATACTTAAATTTAACTGTATTATTGATAAGAGAACGATGGCCGAAATGGTAAGACGGTTGGACGTAGATCGAAGCTCTACAGACTCTGGCGTGTTCGAGTCTCAAAAAATGCTAAAGATATTATCTTGCATTTGGCGACTGATGCTTATTTAATTGGGGGAACCCGGAGAATTTCCTCGATATCCACAACAGACAAAATACACTTTCCTATCATACACCCTTGAGGGGTGTACGTTTTACACTCCCGGGGTTTTGTATGGGGGGAGAGTGTACAAAATCTGTTGGACGTAGACAAGATTCCCCCGTCATCACCATTTGTATATATTTCATGTTCATAGAATCATTAGGATAAGTTTATGTTTGTGCCGTCCAAAATCATAAACCATCTATATATATTTCATAACCATATATCATTAGGATAAGTTTATGTTTGTGCCGTCTAAAATCAAAATCATAAACCATCTATATATATTTCATAACCATATATCACAAACAAAACAGCTCCCTGACAAAAAAAAAAAGTCATGGGAGCTAATATTTTTTTATATTAAATATATATATATATATATATATAATGAACCATGAAAACATCAATGATATTATCTGTGCTATTAAAACACTAAAACATAACGAAATAAAAATATCTGATAATCTCGACCCTCAGAAAATCATGTGCGATTTTGAATTACTGCAACAAAGAAAATTTGATAATAAATATACACTATCTTCAAACTACAGATTTATAAAATTAATTTATCAATCCATGCTTGAATCACTAGCTATGGTAAACGACAATCAAGTAAAGCTATTTGCACCTCTTGCACGTTCGATCGAAAATATTAAATCCAAACTGTCTCACGAGTACGAAAGAAAAAAGATTGTGGATAATCGTGTAATGCAATTAAGAAAGATTATGTTATCTGATTCTGTAAAAAATGATAATGACGCTGAGAGCAGCGACGGTGAAGGTGAACCCCTGACAGAGTCAGTGACTGTAATTATGACTAAACAAAATCCTTGGGAAAATTAACGTAGGTATCTCTCATGGATATGTTTCTATGGATACCTCATATTATATCCCAACCATGTTTCAGTAGGTATCAAGTAATCATTAAAAATACGGTAGACTAAACGTATTGAAAATTTATTTTTTGTGTAAATCTTTTGGAAAAGGAAGATTTTTGTATATTTTTTGCGACAAATTGTACCGATCGTGGTACTATGTCAAAATATTTGGCAGCAGAATTAATTGATTCAAAACTAATTTCTTCCCCAGTCTCTGTATTCATTGATTTAATAGCTCTCTTTCTGTATAATTTACACCTTCCTGTGTTTCCGGATTTACAATTTTGACTCTGTGTAGTAACTCGTAAATTAGAAATCGAATTATCAAGCTTATTGCTGTTGATGTGATCCACCACATACCCATCCTTGATCATTCCAAAATAACACTCGTAGGTAAATATATGAGATAAATATCCTTTTTTCTTGCCATTACCAGTAAATCTAAGATAACCAGTATTACCAATACTACCGACTGGTTTTTTCAATCTGCAGTTTCTAATCACACCTTCTCGAGATGCTTCATAATTAGTAAGGATTGGATGTGACACAAACTCATTTTGTTCCATTTATATATAATACTATTTGTTTAAATCATTGTTTTTGAAAATCTAGCCAAATAATCTTCTTCGGTTTTTATAGGAGAGTCAGCGTTATTTTTTTTATCGTAATATCGTTTTAACTCTCTGTACTTTTTACCACCGCATTGCGCGCACAATTGAGTTTTTTCCTCGCACTCCAGCACTACACACAATACACGGTTTTGGTCCTGTACTTCCATTTCTGACACATTGCATATGATAACTACAGTATTCATTCACGCATGAACTGTTACACGGAGACGTATAACCGATTTTTAACCAGTGGCATTGATTTGGTTGAATCATATACAAAAGATTAATGTTCAATTAAATATATACTTGCCCTAATTATAATATGGAGGAATTATCCGTTATTGAACCTTCCCCTGCTAGATTTGACCTTGACAGACTATCAGAATATAAACTTAGTATTTCGATGCAGGATCTGGCATTAATGGTAACCGAACGTATTCGTGAAGCAAAAAAGGAATTTCGTGACGATGGTGCAGTTCATGCATGGTCAACATTCAGAGTTGGAAATGTTACTAATATGATGAATGATAAACGAGGAAAAGTAATTATTAATCACCTTGATAATCAAAAATATTTTATTTTAATAAAATTTATTGTAAATACAGAAGAAGATATTTGGATTATTCGTGATAAGCGTGATCCAGTCCGTGTGCAGTCCGGGGTAATATTGTTCTTTTGAGTAATAAATCTAAGCCCGGAATACTTACTGGCATTGATAAACCCTACTATATACAAAGTTATCCAGCAACTGCAGTTGTATATGGAATATTTCCGCTGAATGATAAACCTAATGTTGCGGATCTCAAACCGATGAAAATATCAAGAATAAACTGCGTAGCTGAACGAGTTACAGAACACTTTACAAACGCGATACGTGGTAATGGTTTAACTGATTTAAGACGTAAAAAAATAAACACATGGGCAGAGTCGGTTAAAGATGCTGGTGCATCTATTAAGGATGTTGCTGAACTAGAAAAGTTATTAAGATTTCCAATAACAGTAAAAACACTAACCGGAGAGATATTATACGAACCAAAATATATAAAAAATGGAAACCCTATAACAATCGTTGATCATAATGCACATGCATGGACTAATGCTGTAACGATATTTCCACGAGATAGAAAAGTTAAGTTTTATGATGGTGATATATTTGATTTTATTAAAATATCAGCAAAAGCGACCCTGTGTCTGTTTGGTTATTTCAGAGTTCGGAATATAATCATTACGATCAGTTTGTACGGCCTAACGGTGATATTTATCGTACAGAATTTCTTCATGAAGAAATGGAACATCTTGCATTGAAATATACCTCTGATGATGTCATAGTTGGACAATTACTGAATAACTGCTTTACCGTACCATCGGTTGCTGCCCATTTCGCTCAGGAGAAAAATTCATGGAAAACGACACGATCAGAATTCCTTGAAGATGTCAAGAAAAGCTGTTTAGAATATGGTCACGGTGGGTTATGGAACACCAAATACAACCATAGTGATGTTATCTCGGTTGATATGGTAGCGTGTTATCCTGGGAGTTTTCTTGGATATGGAGTATGTTCTAAATACTTTAAGAGATTCGGACATCCTACACATGACATGACCAGGGTTGCGATAAACGGACATTTACCAGATTTTGACTTAACCGGATTTGCTCATGTAGAATTATTCGAATTTGCAGAAAATCTCCATCCGATTACTTATGCTTGGTTTGGAAGGCATTTTTCAGAGCGATGTTGGGTTCCGATAGTACTATTGCGATATATACTTGATGCTGGATTTTTAATATCGTTGAGAGTAACTGAAGCGATTATATCGTATAATTCACAGAAGCAAGTTTGGTTACCAGAACCGAACAGATTTAATATTGATGATACCAGGAAAAGAATTCCCTGATATTGATGAAGATCATATTATTAAAATAAATAAATGCAGAAACGAATACGATGAGAAATTTACAAAAGATCTCGGTAGAAAGATAATCGGTAAATTTACTCAAGGTGGTTCATACGATTATAAACGAGCGTGTACAAGATTGATTATGGACGACGCTGAACTAGATTTTATAATCGCTGATACAACTGAGAAAAATATGTTTATAAACAGATGTAATGCTTATTTATCAGATGGAACAAAACTAGGTACCATTGTGAGCTATATTGAGGGCGACTCACCACAATTTACTCATTTAAGATCTTCGATGTTAGCTTATGTGTCGATAAACCTACTATCGATGATAAATAAATTTCCTCATCACGCTGTCAGAGTCGCTACGGATTCATTTTATGTACATAAAAAATATAAGGATTTATTAAAACTCGGTAATGGTGAATGGGGAACATGGAGAATAAAACATGAAAATATATTTAGTTATTCTGAATCTGACGATGTTGAAATTGTGGAGACATATTACAAAAATAATAATCAAATATTCAAGTCATCTACACCATCTGTGTATGATCCTGTATCTAGGTATAAAACCGTTTATCTTAATGGGTGTGGAGGGTCAGGTAAAACAACTCGTGCGATTAATTTATTTATGAATAATAGTTCAGATATAATTGTTTTGACACCTACACATAAACTTGCTAGAGAAATAAAAGAACGAGGAGTAAAATCGTGTACATATCACAGTTTCTTTAGATGGTGCGGACTCCATCGCGGATGGGTGAAAAATATATACCTAAATATATTATATGGGACGAGATATGCACGGTGTCGTTAGAAACACTAAAAACATTTCTTGAATGGCTATTGACAAAGAATACTGCTGTGATTATGTGCGGCGATCATGGTCAACCACCACCCTGTGTTGGACAGTCTCCACATGAATGGCTAAAGAATAACGTAAATTATTACGAAGAAATACATAATGACCATAGAGCTATTGATGAACCGCTGAAGGAATTTAAAAGATTAATCAGACTACAACCAGATAAAATACAATGTGAGATAATGCGTAAAGTAATTCCAGAGACAACTATGAGTGATTTTTGGATTTTATGGAGACCTGCTGATTTGATAGTCGCGAGTAGAAGGATAGTTCGTGATGAACTGCAAAAGAAACTATTTACGTTACATAAAGAAAAGTTTCCAACGTTACCTGTACCTTTGTGCTATCGCCCAGCAGATACTCGACGACAGAATATTGAAGTTGAAATACCAGGTGGAGATGCTGAAAATATCCGAGTACAAAATCTTGTACTGAAAGATATTATTTTAGTCGATATTAATGTCGTTGAGAATGCGCTGAGTATGAATAAATCACCGTGGACGTTAGGATACGCTATAACGATTCACTCGTCACAGGGATTAACTATAACTGATACTAAAATCTGGATTGTAGATGATCGGATCGAGTGGTCAAATTTAGTATATCTCGCCGTATCTCGAGTCAGGAGAATATCTCAACTACATAGGGTTATTATGAATTTTATAGAAAATAATGATCAAATTGTTAATAATGACGTAATAAAGAAAAAATTAGCTGGTTATAAACAATGTGACAAAAAAAAATAAGCGTGATTTTGATATTGATATTGAATTTATTATAACACTAAAGCAACTACAAAATAATCATTGCGCAAGTTGCAACTGTAATATGTTATGGCAGTGTTCGAATAATAATCCAAGACAATTTACCGTAGACAGAATTAATAGTGATCTTGGTCATACACATAAAAATGTAATGCTGACTTGTCTTGATTGTAATCGACGTCGAGGTTCTGGACGTTTACAAAATTGAGCTTGGTGGTAATTGCGTATCCTCAGGAATTATTTGCAATTGTTCACGTACAAATCCGCGTTGAGGGGCTGTAGAATCTAGTCTGTATATTGGAGGTCTACCAGTGGATCTAACCACGCTAGAAATTTTATGTGTAGTCACGCTCCAGATAGGATCGGTTGCTCTTTTTTTACCGCCTTCAAGTTCGCCAGGTTCATATAAATATCTAACTGTAACATTACCTAATACTGGTTGAGAGAAAGATTCATGTCGTCCATAGCTATTGGGTATATATTTTTTTTTTATCGCATTAGAAGGTTTCATGGAAGTTGCACGAGTAATTTCATTATTCAACGCAGCTATCACACTCGGTAATCTTGCAACCCATTCACGAGATCTATCTTTGAAGTCAGTAGATATTTCCCTTGCATATTGATACCCGAATAACCGCTCAGCAAGTGTTCTATTAAATCGTTCAACGATTGCCTGATCACGATGAATTTCAGTATGTCCTCGCCTGATTTTAACGTTATGTTTCTTCATCAACGATGATACTACTCCAAGAAATTCTTTACCGGGATCAACTTGTAATAACCGTGGCCATCGTAGACCACCACGCTGATAAATGCGTTCAAACGCAGATGCAACTTCAGATGTTGTCTTTGTTGATAATGGCTCCGCTTCTTTATATCTACTCGCAATGTCAACGACAGTTAACGCGTATTTGTATGTGCGTGATTTTCGTCCACGTGTTTTAATGGTATCGTGTGGTAAAAATAAAATATCCGCTTGATGAACTTCATTAGGAACGCTAACATCAAAATGCGCGTAATGAATTTTTTTAGGTGGACTTAGGAAGATTTGCCATATTGCCTGTCGTGCTAACTATGATGCAGTGACATCACGTGAAACTTTTGCTGCTTCGGCGAGTTTACTAATCGCTGCTTTACCTCTCCAAAATCCTCTCGGGGAATAATAAACAGATTCCATTATGATAGTTATATAATTAATTGCCAGCCCCTAACACTAGTTTACCTTTCATAGCAGTTTTTACTAGAAAACTAGCTAATTTTTTTCTCAGAGAGATTTATTAGGTATAGAATTTAACGCGTGAATCAATTTCACATCCGCGAGATGTCGGTGTTGCAAATCCTTACTTTTATACGCGACATCATGAACGTGACACGCTTGATCAATCTTATTTACTGGATACTCTCCTGGTTTTGGTTGATCTTGATCATCGAGTCTGATATCAAGTCGAGTTCCTGGGCCACAATAATTATATCCGGTAAATGTTTCTCACCGGGATATTTAGCCCATGGAGTTCCTGGTAATTTTCCTAACGAAGCAGCGATATCACCACCTGTCTTTGTTCCTGACTTAGTCATGGAGACAAATTTATATTTCTTGGTACCACATTTCACACACTTGCCTGTAAGTGCACGTCTTTTATTTTTTGTTGTTACTGTCGTTAATTCAGTAGTATCGGTAGGTGCTCTGCATCAACACAATATAGACTCATATTATTTATTATATGGATATAATTGACTTTTCTGCGACACGAAAACAAGAGCCAGTAAAGCACCATCCAGCGTTACCAAATTCTATCAGAATGATTATAATAGGCCCATCTGGAAGTGGAAAGACGCAATTATTGCTTAATCTAATAATGCGATGGCTGAAGTGGGATAAATTATATTTAGTGGCGCCATCTGTAGATGATCAGCGATGTTACGAAGTACTTAAAGATTTTAATGAAAACGCAAAATCGTTACACGAAGACAATGTCATAGACTTTATTACTGATATTGATGAAGCACCATCCGTAGATGATCTCAGGGCCACTGGCCCTCATGGATTCATTAATAATTTAGTGGTGTATGATGATGTTATGCTGGACAAACAATCAAATCCAGCTAGAATATTTTCACGAGGTAGACATAAAAATACAGACGTGATTTATGTTACACAGAGATATACACAAATTCCAAAAGTAATCAGAGATAATTGTAATATTTTGGTTGTGTTTAATGGCGTAGATAATCATACGCTGCAGAATATTTATTATACTTGGTGTTCAGGCTACATGGACATGAATAAATTTAAAAATTTCTTTTCAAAAGCACAAGCTGCTCCATTTGGTTTTGTAACGATAAATTTACACGATCCTAGGTCAAGATATCGCAACGGACTTGATATAATTTTTGGATAAAAACCATAGCAGCAGAGAGGGTGAACGACATACGCGTAGTGACCAGATTGTGAAAAAATCTGATCAATTAAAGAAGTTTTCATTATTAAGGCAAAAACTTCTTTTTTCAGCCTTCGTAGGAACCCTTAATTTTCAAAAATAAGGTCTCTACAAAGTTGTAGGGTTCACCCTCTCTGCTGCTACATCCTCAAAATATACATAGGAATAATCAAACACAAACAGGTCAAATTTTATCCATCTTGCTTTGAGTTTACACATTTCAGTCAGTTTCTTATGTTTAATGTCATTTGGTAATACATCTGCATGATATGAATGTTAGTCCCTTATTCTTTTGTTGCCATAGTGGTTCTGCCAACTAGAGATCTACACAAACTTAATTATGTTGTATGGGGATTCTCTGATGTTTCCTATGAGCATTAATCTCTTGATTGTTTCTGAATTTAATATGATTCTCCTCCTCTGTGCATGAATATTATCCTGTGCTGAGAACTCCCTTTCATTGCCTGCTGTCTGAAACGCATATGCATAACTAGCTTGAACAAGTTACTGTTCTTTATGGTTGTGCAATTTTCAACATCTCACAGGTATGGCCCCATGGGTATTCTCTTGGATATCTCTGTTCCAAAAAGAAAAGTTTTCACTAACATGAACTCTGCCAAAGATTCACTTCCTTGAATCAGTGCTTTGCTGCCTCTTATGCCTGATTTTTTCTCTTCCATAATGCCGTATTAGGGTTTTAAGTCCAACATTCCCATAGTCTGCTTGTTCAGACATGGGTATCTTGAATAAATATAACCGGCATCCTGTCCATCCAATACGTACATCGGACTCGCACTCAGCATCAATTTTGGGCTCAAAATCACACATTGGTATTTTCAGTGACGTTTTCCCAATGTCCAACAGACTGATATACATGAAATTCATTGTCATCATAGCTATCACCTGCCAGTATTTTCCGAATGAAAACGTCGTCTGACAACAAACCCTGTTGTGATTCTGCCATTTTGGTTTCCTGTGGCCCTTATTTGAAACACGCATTTGTAAAACTTCAATCATGAAAGTAAGGTTAAAACTACCATAAAATGCCTGTTCCAGTGCCAATGAACCAATCAAATTTAGTTTAACAGCCATTCATGTCGAACCGAAGTATCCAACTATTTTAACGTTTGCCTTCCTGAATCTGGATGTCACATCAAGCGCTGCGATACTGCTACTGGCAGCGCGAATTATGTCGCAAAATGAACTTTTAGAGTTAAAAGTTGAATAAAAATTGCATACTGCGCAAAGCACTTTTTATATCCGCGACGTTGACGTAATTTGCGCAACGCGTATCACTGCTTTAAAAGTATGCGAATTCGTACAAATTAGGTGCACTCTCGTGTACTGGCACCATTTTCTGACCCAATGTTTTTATTCATGTTAGACCACTAGGAGGGGATTAGATGCAATTTTAAATATATATTCGGGGTTTTTTTTTTCTGAAAACCCCACCAGCGATTTCTCATTTTGTTAACACAACCCACAACAGAAGTGATGTTCCTAATCAACCCTCCACTGTCAGAATCAAAATAGTTTGAAACACAACCTCCTACAGAAGTTTCTTTGAAGTGCCGTCCCCGGGGATATATGTTTTACTGGAACAGCCCTTATATCAATCATTTTGTTTCACAGGCTAGCTCTGGTCTCTAGACAGTATACAAAAGAACAGGCATGCGTGTTTATGTAAATTAATTAAACAATTACTTTCAGGACTTATAATTTTAGTTCTCAGAATGTTGATGCTATTAGAGACAAGATAGTAAAGGATGTTTCTCTAATTAGCAACAGCAACTTATATATAGTTTTAAAGAAAATATATATATTTTTATACTTGAACTCGAACTTGAAAGTGAGTGTGAGTCTGATCAGATACTTAGTAATCATTTATATGTTCACAAATAAACTTCTGGACAACTCATTATTGCGAAATCAAATAAGGTTTAGTTAAACATATTAAATAGATTTGTGTATCAGAAACAAACAAGCCAGTTAGAGAAATATGATCTCAGGATGTCTCCTGTGAAGTCACTTGGGTTTTATATATATATATATATATATATATATATATATATATATATATATATATATATATAGATGGAGGAGGAAAGTTTTGAATTTGAATTTTGATATAGTAAAAAACAACCATTAAATATGTAACATAAAAGCTTGTTTGTTTCCTCTACTTGCGAATTCCCATGCCATCTCCACAGACAGCTACAACAACATATTGAAGAACAACTACAACATTTGTATTGTCCACCCTTTCCCATTTCATTGTAAAAATTTTGTCTAAACCAAAGTTTTCATAGACAAATTAACATTTCCAAATAAAAATTACAGAGATAAAATTGAATTATTTTCAAGTTGAAAATAAGCAGCACTGAGTCACCAAGTTATCACAGACAAATTAACATGTCCAAATAAAAATTACAGAGATAAAACTGAATTATTTTCAAGCTGAAAAGAAGTAGCACTGAGTCACACCTCACAGCCTTGGAAATAGTTTCCTTGAATGGGTGATAGTAAAGCTGGAATGAAATTAGTACAATTAATTTATTGCTCAATTAAAACAGTGAATATTAAGTGTACCAATTTTGCCTTCCAAGTCAAGGTTATGAAGAGTTTCTTGGACTTTGCACAAATGGTTCCTTGAATCTTCTGCATTTTTGATGAGCCCTAAGAACTAAAATGAGACTGTACTGTTATTTTGATAAATGATGATTCTGTTGTTTTTTTTTTGCAGTACCAAAGTTTGAAAACAAACATTTTGAGAATATTTCACTTAGATTATCTGCTGAAAATGCTTTAAGAAATTTAAAATTCTGAGGAATAGTGAGTTTCATTACTCAAAATCTGTTTTCCACACTGATTTAATTAAATGATAAGAAAATCTATATGAACAGAAAAATGAAAGCAACATTTTACCAATTTTCTGTTTGACTATAAAGTAATTTCAAAGTGAATTGTACCTAAATAGTCATATCTCAAGGACTCACACACATCACAAATCAGTCAAATATTGTATGTCCAGTCATTCAGTTACAGGACTAGCTTGGGATGCATGGTGTTCTCTGATATAGTTGGCTGCTGCCAGCTCTTACTCCTTCCACAGAGAAAATAACATTGCAAATTATCATCATAAAATGGTAAAACTGATGGAAACTGTTATAGATGATCGCATGATTATGCAAGGAATATAAGAAAATTAAAAAAACATTACAGATTCAGATATTTACTTCCAAAAAAAGACCTAAATTATATTAGACTTTGATTGAACATCTATATTCCAACTATAAATTACACTTATAAATGTATTTTGATGACAGTGTAACAAAAAGGCATGAGAATTAATTGCATTTAAAAGAGAATCATACAACCTACTATAGCATTCACACACCCTCCCATTTGTTTTTATTGCCCTACCAATTTAAAAAATGACAGCAATACAATGAAAATGTATGTAGAAATATATGCAGAAACAAACAATGTAGATGTCTGTAGAAAAAATTATGTCTCTTTGCACAAAATACTAATTGCAGGCTTGTTAATGTTGCAGTTATGAATTTAGGAATTTCAGGAAAAGGTGTCAATATAGGTCATATAAATATTAAAGGCATCAGAGGAAAAACAGGTCATGTTAAACTTGTGTTAAAGTTTACAGATACAAATGTAGATTTGCTTGGAGACTCAGAAACAAAACTGACTGAAGTCAAACTGATAATTTTCTCTGCATTGATGGATATGATAAACCGGTTCACATAGACAGGAAGACAGGAGGTGGAGGTCTCCTAGCATATGTCAGAAATGGTTCAGTTTAAAAAAGAAAGATGGATCTTCAAGAATCTGAAGAAGTTGAATAAATAAGGATCCAGATCACCTCAGAAAATGCTGAACCCTATCTAGTGGATTTCATGTATAGGCATCCATCCCCATATATATCGACCAGAATGAAGATTTTGAATTTCAAATAGAGAAATTTATAAATCAAGAGAAGGAATTTTACACATTAGGAGCCACAAATAGGGCCCTCCTAAATGAATAAATAAAAAAATATTGTATTTTGTTTAATCTTTTGGGATCTTGCAATCAGTCAAGGAATCCACAAGTGTAACATCCAATTCAAAAACACTTAAAGACCATATATACACAAATACTAAAGAAAGTGTTTCAAGAATTTCCATTCCTAAAACTGGTTTAAGTTATTGTTTTGTTACTTTTCTCAAGAAAAACCCATAATGTTGGAGAAAAGAATGTTCATAAATGTATCACATGCAGGTCTTATAAAAACTTTTAATAATGACAATTCCTTAAAGGATTTGGTGCAAATCCCCTGGGATACTATCCAAATGTTTGATGACACTGAAGATATTTTAAACACTTGGTCTGAGCTGTTTTTGGAAGTAGTTAATAAACATACTCCTCTGAAGACACACAGAGTTAAGCATGATCATCAACTTGGCTGGGTCACAAAAGAAATTTTACATACTATGAAAAGACCTGAAATCTGTAGGTAACGAAAATGAATACAAAATCTGGGGAAATAAAGAATGCAAAATATTTCAACAAGCAAAGAGAAACCACAACCAAAATATTCTTGATGACAAAAAAAAAAGACCCTAAAAATAGCAGGAAAATTTTAAGGGAATTTGGACCAGGAAAGAACTAAAATAAGACACATGTCATCCCTCATTAAATGTTACCCATGTATAAGATTCATATGACATTGCCAATATTTTTAATGAGTCTTTGTAAACAATGTCTCCAAAATTACAGAACAGAAGTCAGACTCATCCTCATTATGGTTCTGATATTGTTTCTTAGCTTTTTATAAGTTTATTTTTACTTTAGACTTATTCATTTCTGTCTTAAACATTTGTAGTGAAATTAATCTTTTAGTTGTGTTCAATTATTATTTGAGTGGATTAGTTAATTTCAATTATTCACTGGAATTACAAAATGCCTTTTGACTGTAGTATAAATTCACAATTTTGGATTATTGTGTATTCGTTAAGTGACATTCTGGATTATATCATTATGAAACAACAAGACTGTTAGCACATTGCCACATTCCAGGCTAGTGGCACATCATCACATTCAAGATTGGACTTCATTTAAAACACCACTGGAATTCATATGGAATACTCTATATTTCTGGACTTGTGACTGAACATGTAGGACTATTTGATATTTAATTCACACTATTGTAAGTTCTTTTTAAATTTTCAATTTATATTGTAGGGAAATAATTTACTTGTTTAATTTTACAAAACATTTTGGTTTTCATTTTTTTGGTTACTTAATTTAAGACAGAGCTGTAATAGAAAATTGGCAGCTCATCCATGTTATGAATTTCCTTAAAATATCTCTGAGAAATTACAATTGCTTTTGAAATTTAAATTCACTTTGCGAATTTTTTTAGTCCCGGATATTTTAATTTCATACGTTTGAGAAATCTTTAGTGAAATCAAAGAGCTTTCACAATGTCATCTAAAGTGGATACCTTTATTTTAAATCATGTCAGGAAAGGAAGGGACAAGTTCATTATTTGGCCACCAAGAATTGTCTTGAAAGTGTTTTTGGTTTGATTAGTAAATCTGTAATTGGTTCAGACAGAAAATTAAAAATGTTAGTTTTAAAACCAGATGAAATTATATGCTTCAGTTTCATAAAGAAATGATGTAAACACTTGGTCTGATCTGTTTTTGGAAGTAGTTAATAAACATACTCCTCTGAGTGAGCAGAGAGAGAAATCCAAATTCAGACAGGTGACAAATGCAATTGCAAAAAGAGGAAAGTGAAAGAGCAATGCAAATGCAATTGCAAAGGGAGAGAGCAAGAGAAACAGAAGACAGGCAAATGCAAATGCAAAAAGAAGACAAAATGCAATTTAGAGCAACAAAATTAAAACAGATCAGCAGAATGTGCCCCCCTTTATACACTAGATCAGGTTTTCATGTTACCACTAACTTTTAAAGAAAAGGAAGTAGATAAATATTTTCCTCATTTAAAAAAAAAACTGACGAAAACTTGAATGGCCAAGAGAGCAATTTGGACTTTATTATTACAAAGTGTACTTAATGGCTAAGCTTATGAAGTCTACACTTCATTGATGGTACAGCAAAAAAGTGCTAATTATGATGTGGTTAGGGAGTGTATCTTGAAAGGTTATGAGCTGGTACCAGAGACCATCAAGAATGGTTTAGAAACAGTAGAAAAGAAACTGGACAAACCCATGTCAAATTTGCATGGGCAAAAGAAGAACAACTATTTGATAGGTTGTGCTCTGCAAAGAAGTTTGGTCAGGATTACTATAACCTCAGACAGCTCATATTAACTGAAGAATTCAAAAATTTGTGTGCATACTGAAGACAAGATCTAGCCTGATGAACAAAAGGTAAAAACTTTGGAAAATGCCTTTTGTACAGTTGACAACTATTCCTTGTCTCACAAAGTTTCATTAGTCAGTAAGTCTTCCTCTCAGCATATTTTTGTTTTAAAAAATTCCATTACAGTCTCATATGAGTACTTTCAAATCTTAAATCTGATACAACTTTTAGAAATCAAACTTCTGATAAGAGTAAAGACTAATCAGAAATCCTATCTCTTTCTATATCTATTTATTGTAAGAAGGGCACATTATTTCTGATTGCTACAGGCTGGAAAATAAAACAGAATAAAAACAGATTTATTCCAAATGCTCTTATTTCTATGAGATCAGAACATGGTCATGTATTGAAAGCAATAAATTTATTGGGTCACAAAAACCTCAGTCAAATGGTTCTGTATCACATGGTGAGTTTTCCAAGCCTATCTCTATTGAAATATTAAGGGTCACAGGAGCTTCTCTGAGTCTTGTACTGTCAAGTATTTTGCCTTTGTCTCAGAAGTCTTTGCCTAATGAAAGTGATCTCATTCAGGGAGCAGGGTATGGTTTTGCTAATATTCCT
Organism: Megalonaias nervosa; assembly: GCA_016617855.1. Lineage (NCBI taxonomy): Eukaryota > Metazoa > Mollusca > Bivalvia > Unionida > Unionidae > Megalonaias > Megalonaias nervosa. The sequence goes on along the minus strand of JAECUM010003477.1, from coordinate 41,826 downwards.
CTCCTTGGTCTAAATCTGTCTTCAAACTAAGTCTCAGGACCTTTCATTATTGAAGTGGTGACTTTTTTAATTTTAAGGGTATTCATATATTAGTAGGTAATGACCTAGCTTTAGTTAAGGTTGTGGTTAATTTGGATGCAAATGACAAGCCTTGTTTTGATAACAATGTTGATTCTACTGAAACTGAAATCCCTGATATATGCTGCTTGTGCAGTTACCACAACTATGGCAAAGAAAACTCTTGAGAATAATCATGGTCTTTTGATGAGTTCGATTTTGCTCCTGATATTAATCAGTCAAGGGGTGATGATCACAGTGATTCTCATTTTACTGCTCATTCCCTCTATCCTAATTAGACAGACAATTGACAATCATTGTTTGTTGAACATGAACAAGATCCTGTGATGTCCTGTTTGATTCAGAGGACTATTAGCAAAACTGAAGCCACACAAGTACCCATTTGTGACTTTTGAAAAATGGTGTACTTGCTGGTGAAGAGTGGTCAGTGAGCTATCAAGCTGTTGATCCTAAATCATATCAACAGGAAATTTTTAGTCTAGCCCATGAAACTCCTTTAGCTGGTCATTTAGGAGTCAGTAAGACTTGTCAAAAGATCTTGAATCATTTTTATTTTCCGCAAAAAGTGATTATATCTAAATACCGTAGATCTTGTCACACTTGTCAAATGGTAGGAACACCCAATCAGAATATATAAGTCTCATCTGCTACCTATTCCTCCATCTGATCAACCATCAGCAGAATACTGGTAGACTGTGTTGGTCCCTGATCTAAGACCAAGTCAGCAAACCAATATTTGTTGACGATAATGTGTACTTCTACCAGATTTCCAAATGCTATTCTCTTGAGTAATATTACTGTATTTTGATGTGTATAATGCACACCCCAATTTCGACTCAGAATGAGAAGTTCTGCAATATAATGCAAATGTGACATGTTGTTGTTGTTGTGGGGCTTAACGCCATTTTTTCAGCACACGATAGGCTATACATGGCGGCCAGTATTAATGGTGGAGGAAGAAACCGGGAAATCCCCGGAAAGAACCACCAACCCACAAGAAGCTACTGGCAAGCTTTCTCACATATCCTCATTCGCCGAATCCTAGACTCGAATCCATGCAGACAGAGGTAAGATGGCAGTGATCCGAAACGGAGAGCACTTTAAACCACTCGGCCACTCGGGGCCCCCAAATGTGACATAATACATCTTAAAATTTTCACCATGCTCTCATAGGGTAACAACAGCCAGCCCTTTTGGATAGTGAATGAAAAAACTGGCAATACTGAGGGTACAGTATATCTTTCAGCTCATATGGCTGGCCCTTAAAGGGGCTATTTAAAGGTTTGCCTTGCTGAAGAAGTTCAGTCCATTGGATCAAATCCCTCAAATTCCTCCTCATCTTTGTAATTTTTAAAAGTCGCTATATGTCCTCATCTGTCATTATTCCTGGTGATGCTGCATAACAGTTGTTATTTCTGTCTTCATGCTCGTTCAGATTCAAGATCACATACAAGATGCTATGTGAAAGTTCAGATCCAGCAGTTATACTTACTTGGCTTATCACAACATATCTAAAATGTATATCTGTGTCCTAGATAAAATTTACCAAGATATTTTATTGTAATAATGTTTGACACATGAAAGAATTAGCTGGCATTAATATACTTACCTTTAAAATCACCATGCCAAGTCAATTAAACACTGCTGACTGTATTGTAACAAAGAAGTATCAAATGTTGTGGATTAAAATGAGAAAGAAAACAAAGAACCAAGTTTATTTTCTGAAGACAAGTAAATAAGTTGCAAATTTATCAGTACATAGACAAAGCAAAGTGACTACTGGCATGTTTAGCATATTAAGCTTTAACGAGAAACCACCCTGAGTCAATGAATCACAGTCCTCCTTTAAAAACATCATGCTGTCAATTAAACATTGCTCAATCTACTGACACAAAGAACCAAACTTATTTTCAGAAGAAAAGAAACGAAACTGCAAATGTACATAGATGCATTGTAACTATGTTTAGTATATCCAAGCTTAACTGGCACTGATTACTGTGAAAGGACCAAACTGAGTTACTGAAAGTCTTAATCAATGTATAGTCACCAAGATGTTGCAAATACTTTGATATACGATGACATATAAAAATAAGACCCAAGTTTATTTTCCAAGAGGAAATGTTTTCCTACTTTATTCATTAATTATTTCATTTCTAGATGAGTCTCTGTGTTACCATAAAAGACTAACAGTAGTCAAAAAATATGACCCCTAAATGTGCCTCTGATGAAAACATTAATACTTGTTGAATTCAAAATATATTTCGATTCAACCAAGACCAAATGAAGAAAAAACATGTATTTCATCCACAGTTATGGAATAATGAACATTATGGTACAGGTATGGTAATCATATTTGTTCCATTAAAATGAGGTACTTTGCACAATAGGTTACCGGTCATAACGTACATGTATTTCTGGTCATGGCAAAGAACAAAATGCTATACAATGTTGTGAAATGAAATGAGTTTATTAACAAGTACAATTAAAAACTATGACTATCAAGGTTTGTAAGCAATAATTATTTCTTTAATAAGGCTTATACCAGTAAACAACTTAGTCACAATGCAATGTGCAATAGATTTAATATGTCACAAGGAGTGAATGTAATGCATGTTGGCTGCTATAATGCCTTCATCCTTCCCTAAGATCTACCTAGACAAATTTTTTTATTTCAGTTCTTGTATAAAATGCACACTCCTGACTGAAAATAAGATAATTAGGTGAAAAATGTGCACATTATACACAGCTAAATACAGTACACCTAAAACCATAGTAAAAGCATTTGATCAAGTTTGTTTACATTTTTTTGACTTCTCAACTCTATCAAATCTGATCAAGGGTCAAATTATCTACCTCGAATATCCAAGTTATACATGAATTAGACATCCAATAGTTTAAATCTTCTGCCGATCATTCAAGGAGATTTGGACAGGTTTGATCAAACTTTGAAGAATATGATTCGGTCCTACTGCTTTAATACAGGAAAAGATTGGGACGATGGTGTTCATTTGTTGTTGTTTGTTCTAGGGGAATCAGTGAAAGAATCTTTTGGTTTTAGTCCTTTTTAATTGGTGTTTGTCACATAATGTCCATGGGCCATTAAAGTCATTAAGAAAGGAACTTTTTTAACCAAAGATACATAAAATAATCTTCCTTAGTATGTCTCTGATTTCAAATGCAAAGGATTATCAAAGAATTGTGAAGTAGCAGAAAGTAATCTTCAATCTAATCAGTCAAAGAATGAAATTAAGGAAAGACAGAAATACAAAGGAAAGGAGTTTTCAGCCTTGTGATAAGAGTTCTGGCTCTCTTGCCTAAATTTCAAAGTCTTCTTCATCCTAAGTACTATGGTCCTTACAGAATAGAAAAGGAAAGTAACTGACTTAATTTACACCATTAATACTCCAGGGAACTGAAGAAAGAAACAACTCTGCCATATAATATGTTAAAGGAGTATGTTGAAAGGTAGAACCCTGTTAATCATTCAATCATTTTAGTTGTACCTGTCCTACAAAGTGAGGATTTAAATGATGGCATGCAAACTATGGTAACTTTAGTGTAACCAATCTTGGCAATTCAGAAATAATGCACAATCTGGATCAGGAACTTTCATAATAGCCACAACAAATGAGTGGATTAAACAATTATTAAATGAATATGAGCACTTGTTTCCAGATGTTCCAACATGAAAATGTAAAATCTACCATGATGCTGAAATTGTAGATTCTACAAATGTGAAACAAAATCCTCATAGAATGAATCCTCTCAACCTGGAATGTTTGAAAAAAGAAATTCAATATTTTTCTCAAGAATGATTTCATAGAACCAACTAAAAGTAACTGGAGTTCACCATTTAGTCTTGTGCCAAAACCAGGTAAAATGGTCTGCAAGCATATTGACTATAGAAAAATGAACAGTGTCACCAACACAGATTCATAATGCCAAGATTTGATGACTGCGATATTAGAAATGAAAACTATGTCACCAAGTTTGACCTTTTGAAAGAATTCTATCAAATTCAAGTCACAGAAATAGGAATGGAAATTTTGTCATTTGTAATTCCAGATGGACTTTATCAATATAAAGTGATATCATTTGGTAAGAAACATTCTTCTATTTTCCTGCATTTGATGAACATGGTAACATCTAGTATAGATAACTGTGATGCTAACATTAATGATGTTATCATCTACAATGATGCCTGGACAAATCACAATGAAACCATTTGGAAATTTTTTCATCCACTCAATTATGCAAGAATGACAATTAATTTAAGTAAAAGTAGTTTTGCCATGCTTGTGTTACATTTTAGTAGATGTTTTGGGACATGGTCAAGTCAAACTAAGGTTAACTCAAGGCTATCTCTGAATTCCCAGTTCCCAGTGCAACTGATGTGATTACTGCATATGGCTGGATATTCAATTTGCTTTATTTTTTTCTATAATTGCTGAGCCATTGTCCAGTATGTTAAGAAAACCACATTTCATTGCTCTGACAAATGTCAGGAGGCATTTGATACACTAAAGGCCATACTTAAAAGTGCACTGGTCCTTTCAGCAACAGATTTCAAAAACTTATTTAAAATGTCTTGTGATGCACTTTCAGATGTATGGAAGTACTACAATGCCTTGTTTTGTATATATTTTGCATCATTAATAAGATGTATTCCTGTGTAATTCTAATTATATGAATATTTTAATAATACGTAAAATAAAGCTTTATTGTATAAATTTTTCTTCATGAGAGATGTTTTATATATCTATATTGTGTTTCATATTTTTATGATTATAGATTGTAAGGGTAATTTTTTTATGTGTTTGTGATTTGGATTTTTAATGTAGCTTTAAAATTTTTTCAGTTATATTGCTATGATGTCTGCAGTTTGGCAGTTTTATAGTAATGTCTAGTACTGGGGCATCATGCCAAAGACATGTAGCATCATGTCCCACCCAGTCACATTATCCTGACATCAGGTCAATCAGTCCTAACACTAACTTTTTAATGCTAAGTGCCTAGCGAGGCAGCTGTCAGAACCATTTTTATAAGTCTCTGGTGTGACTCAGCCAGGGTTCGAACCCACAACCTCCCACATCTGAGGTGGACACTCTAACCACTAGGCCACCTGAGCAGTTGTCATTTTTGTGAACAACATATTAAAATAGCTAAAGTTGTTGACTTGTACTTTCAGAGAATGTCATTTTGTTTGTAAACATGTCTACCTGATTTCTGATTGGATGGCTGCTAAAAATTCAGAGAAGGATCTGACCTTGTTTACAACTTAGAAAGTTCTGGAAATGAACTTATGATCCACATACTGGTTTTGTTATTGTGTGTAAGTTTCAAAGGTTGTTTATCTTAGAAATACTCACTTCTATCTTAAACATCTGAAGTGAAATTAGTCTTTTAGTTGTGATTAAATTATTATTTGAGGGGATTTATTTTGGGATTATTGTGAATTCATTTAATACATTCTGGATCATATTAATGTGATACATCTAAACTGTAAGCACAGCTACATTCCAGACTAGCAGCACATCAGTATATTTAACACTGGACTTCATTCAAACACCACTGGAACTCATTTGGAATACTCTATATTTTTGGACTTGTGATATAACTTTTAGGACCATTTGGAATTTAATTCACAATACTGTAAGTTGATTTTAAATTTTCACTTCATATTTAAAGAAAATAAATTATTTGTTGAACTTTACAAAACTTGTTGGTTATCACTATTTTCTGGTGCCTAGTTTAAGATCATAGGGTCATAACACAGTTATAGTTGCACATGAACAGTTATAGTAACAAATAAAACGTGTCTATACCTAATACAGAAAGGAAACAATTAGTAATCTGTGGTCTAATCTTAGACAGCCTTCTTCTGCATTATGAATACATTCCAAACTTTGTCTTTAGCCCACAAACTGGGCCAAATCAAACTTGGTTCTCAGTACGTACAAAATGCATTTACACACATCACTGCACATTATATTATTTCTGATAAAATGGTCCAATTTGATCTCAGCACAAACTAGACACAGAGTTTCCACATTTTGATACTGTTTTTCATCTAATTATTTTATTCTCCAACTTTTCTGCATACACTGCCACTGTCATTTAAACCTGTTAATTTTTAAGGCATGATGCTTGATACCTAAATAGTTCCCAGCATAAGTATTTAAAGTATTTTAGATGTGTTTTGTAGTTTTGATATATATATGTTGTAAACTACTCTACTGCATATTCATTAATTTGTATCTATATCTAACTATATTTGAAAAAAGGCTAGATGATGGACATGAGAGTCAAATTTGAAAAACACAAAACGTATCTCAAGATGTTCTTACCTTTGGTATGGTTCAGTGTTTCTTCCTGGTTTGCCTCTACAGTGTTTTTCAAATCTTCTTCTAAGAAAAGGGATGAAAATATTATGAGAACAAATGATTTTACTTCTGCTGACAAAGAGAATGTTTTAGAAAGAAATTATCATAAGATTGAAGTTCACGTCTATTGGAAAATTTTTCATCATATCCTGATGGAATGAGTAATGTGCACCCACACTATTTCAAAACAGGTATATGTGGTATGTACCTAGACATGTATGATAATTTTCACTTACATTACTTATGGACAATCTGCTTTTTGTTTCTGAGATTTAAAAATATAACACACATAACATTACCATGTATATAATAGTAATACATATTAGGCAACCTACATAGTGTAAGTTTTATTCTGTCGTTTCTTACTAATAGATTAGAAATTTTGTGTTTATGTCTATTTGAAGACATTTTATTAAATTTTGACGGAATGAGCAATATACACAATGTCAAAGTATGTCTGAGCTGTTGGTGCCTAGATATGTGTGACTGTTTTCAGTTATTTTCCATTTTGTATGAAAATCTTCAACCTTCTTACCATGATTAAACACTTTTGTACAGAAAAGCTAGCAAGCAAGTCATAGAATATACATTTAACTTAATAAAGACATAACTCAGCAGGAAAATAAAATTATATTCATGAATTTCAAATATTGCCTACTCTGCAATCAAGACATTGACATGTAAAATGACATCTAACTGCATGTCATCTAGGCTCTTCTATGTTACTTCCCTTGAGGCAATTTTTTTACCATATTAATACACAAAAGTCAGCCAATACATATTTCAGGATGTTATGAAAAAATGCAAGCTGGTGTGTGCACAAAGTTAAAAAGTTCTATCACTTATAATAGCAAATGAACAGTCCTATTAACAAATGTACAATAAAAAATGTTTATATCTAATCTGAAAAGGAATGAATTTGTGGTCTGTGGTCTGCTCTTGGATAGCTATATTTCTAATTATGAATACTTTCCACACTATGTCTTTACCCTGTAATCTAACCAAATCTACTTGGTTCTTGGTATGCATAACATGCATTTATACACTTTCTTGGACAATGGATTATTTCTTCTAAAATATTCCAAATTTTGACCTCAGCACAAAACATAGTTTCCACATTTTGATAGTCTTTTTCATAGGATTATTTTAGTATTTAACATTTCTACATATACTGCTTCTGTCATTTCAGCACATAAATTTTTAAGTATCATGATTATTACCTGAAGTAGTCCCAAACAAAAATATTTCAAGTGTGTTTTGTGTTTTTGATATTATATATTCATCTTGTAAACAAACTGACTGCATACATGCTGGGTCTGTATCTAATTATATTTGTAAATGCTAGATGATGGATGTGAGAGTTAATTTAGCAGACACTAAAAACATCTCAATATTTTCTTTCCTTTGGCATGCTTCTGAGTTTCTTTCTCGTTGGCCTCTACAGTCATTTCAAATTTCTAATAAATATGAAGGAAATATATGAGAACAATGGATTTTACTTCTGCTGAGAAATGTAACATCTTACAAAGAAATTATCATGTCGAAGTTTACATTATAAGATTTTTCATCGTATCCTGATGGAATGAGTAATATACACCTTCACTGTATCAAAACATATATTGACTGTACATACCTAGACAAGTCTCGTTATTTCCTTATTTATGAACAATTTACTTCTTGTTTGTTAGATTTATAACTATTACACACATAGTATCATCATCAATTGAAATAGCTACGTTTATCACTATTTGTAATAGCCTAAGAAACCCAAAATAGGTTTGCCTTGAACATGATTCAATTCTGTTAAGCAGAATTTTTAGAAATTGTTTAAAGCAATTTCATGTTTTAGTAACAGTGGTAATTTCTGATGATGAATCAACATCACTTATATGGCAGGGTGATTGGCTTCAAATTTGGTAAATTCAGTAAAAATCTCTGAGGTGGTTTTTAGGAAGCATTCATTATAAGTGTTTTTTCTTCTTTGTAACTACAGCCATAGTTCATGACAGACCTGCATCGTTTGTTCCACTCTGAAAGCCATTCCACTTAAAATGCTTTCTGTCAAACTTAAGGATAAAAATTTTCTTTCGGTTTTTGAGATGTTGCCTTTAATTTGATTTTCTATTTCTTCTTTTTTTGTAATGATAACCATATTTTATTCCAGCTAAACATCCTTTCAAGCAATGCTCTTCATGTAAAGGTGGTTTCTGTCAACTTTGGTTGTTCTGATCAGATGGAATGTTTTAAGGAACAAGTTCATCTAAAGTATTCTACCCTTTTCCATTTTTTAGCAATGGTACAAAAAGTCTTCTGGTGAAAACCCCATGTAGATATGGCTGAGCAGAACTATTTTCCTTTAGGAACAATTAAACCATGGGAACAATGTGTGCATGTGTAAAGTCCTCCATGTAGTTTAGATGTTTATGTTATATATAAACTGCACTGTGCACAAACCTTATATTTAGGCAATCTTTACTGCCACATATGAGCTGAACTTGCAATATCTAATAATATCAGGATTGGTATGCTGCAACCATGATGCCCATTACATGATGTTAGAGTATTAAATGTATTTGTCAATCAAATGTCTGTATATTCCTTTCTTTCCACCTGACAGAAGATTATACACTATCATCAAATGTTAATCCATACATTCGCCGAAAAGGGATTATATAATACACGCAGAACAATCAGAATTGTATTAAATAATAATAAAGGTTCCATGAGATGTTTTTTCCTTTCTGAGGATACAAAGTAGTATTGAAGTTCTTTATGAGCAAGAACCAAATCTTGATTGAAATATCACTGCATGCTAACATTATGCTTAACTGAATAGGAATGTATTCACATTTTGTTACTGGATGTGAAGAAAACAGACATAGAGAAATTATAACACAGAAATACAAATACATGTATATGGTGTTAAGGAAATACTCCATTTGAAATGCATGGTAATTATTATAGCTTTCATTTCTTTCATTTCTAAGTGAATAATAGCAAATTTTGCACATCTAAAAAATCAAATTCTGGGATTTACTTAAATGTGTCTTTTATTCCAGTCTATGAGATCTGTCATCTATTCCCATTCCATTTTAGGAAGTATATAAAACAATTTATTCAAAAATGAGTCATGTATGAAGAAAGAATTCATATATTCACTTAAATCAGGTCCATTCTCATGCTCAAAACCAGCTGAACAAACTTATAAATTTGAGATGTTGCAAATCTAAAAACAAATGTTTGATATTATAAAACAAAATTCTGCAGCATCACACTGTTGGTCTTTTTGGCTTTGTGCCATAAACCAGATTAGTCATAAATAATATCATCTTTGGGTCTACTTTATTCAAATAACATATACCAACACACACAAAACCACGAGACATAAATACAGTTAATATAATGCAAAATCATGCAGAAGATAAACTAGCTTGAACATGAAGCAACCATGTCTTAAACTTCCCATAAGAAAGAAAATGGATATTATTTGTGGAATGATCTCAATACATCACACTGCCAAACAAGAAATGCCACATTAATAAAGTTTATATGAAAGTGGAGGTCACTTCTTCTCTGATCCTCTATGGAGAATGCTCAGTTTGTAATTAACATTTGTTGGAAATGTATCAGAAAAGAAATACAAAACTATAAACTGCTTTTACTCTGAAAATTGTTTATCTTTTTGAAATACCTGAAAATATACTAAAAGATTTTAATTTGGTGTTTGTCCCAGTTATAGACACATAGTGTGAGCTCTGCAGAACAAAATGTTCTGAAACCAGAATAGAAAAGTTAGATAACAACTTCAAAATCCTGAATTTCAGGGATATGATGATCATATGCTTAAATGATTTTAAGTTGTGATTAAAACCTGTTTCCATAAATATTGAAGGTTTTACAGAAACCATTTTTTTAAAATATAAAACTAAATATCTTTAATAATGCTTACACAATCATAATACCTTAGATGATGACTACAACCTTGCAAATGCAGCCCTCCCAGGTAAAATTTTAGCTATTAAATCTACAAGTTCTCTGTCTACATAGTTGGCAGACAGAGTATTCTCTCCTTAGATCCAAAGACTGGCAACAAATTCTTTCAGTATTTTAGTTATCATTGGAGCAGAATGCATGCTTTTGATGGTGGGATGTAACTGTTGTGAGGGTGCACCCAACCTATGATCATGTAAGTAATAGTAAATAATCATGCTTTACTGCAAGACTTGATCTCTTCTTCCAATACATTACCCAGTCATAATATCTTAACAGGATGGGTAAAAGGGAGTCAATTACATCATCTTAACTCAGACAACGGTCATCGCTATACCTAAGGTATGTGAGACAGTTTTTAAGTCTTTCTGGCTTAAGTAATGACCCTACATATTGGAATGCAGCTTTTGGGAGCAATGAAAAAATATTCCCTCCCACAAATCCAGCAGATATCATATATCACTGAGAAGTCCCACCAGGTCTGAGTTTTCCGGGATGAAAGATCTATGCAATAAAAGCTGGAGAAATTCAACTCTGACCTCCATCCCACAGCTTGTTAAGATAGTGGCTTGTAAACAGATGTGCTCAAATCCTTGTAGTGACTGCCCTAGCCTCATGCACTGAAATACATAGCAATTTTGGGTCATGGGTTGGATTTTTCTGTGCAGAACAAATAACCTATTTTATCCAGAGGACAGTGTTGATACAACAGCCTTTCCGTCTTTAAATGGTAAAATTGGATGAGATATTCCTTATCATACTTGATCAGTTCTCTTTAATAGGTAGCACTTTGAAGTTTTCACTGGTTCATGCAAATGACCCTGATGTGAAAAGACTAACTTGGAAAGCAGTTTCACATTAAAAGGCTGACTGCCCATATGCCTGAGCCTCTTCTTGGCAATGAAAGCAGAGGCAGTTAAAAATGACACTGAACCATCCAGATGGAATTGCAGATTGTTTAGGTCAACTGACAAAGCATGTATTTTGTTGATCCTGCCCTGTTGCAACTAGGACAAGTAGGAATCAGTTCTTATATGAGATATGAACCAACAATGCTCTCAAGAGCAGTTCAAATGTTCCCAAATCCAACCATGTTATTACCCATTATATCCTCTCTTCCATGGTTATGCAAAGTATCTGAGAGTGTAGAACATTAACCTTTTAGCATGATGGGTGCTAACTTCTTTGCTTCAAAGAGTCATAGTAAAAGGTTAGCTATGTGTGGAATTGATGCCTCAAGTGATGAAATGTGTTCTCACTTGCACCACTGTGAGACAATGCTCCACTTTCCGTCATATGATCAGATGTTAAAGTTAAATAGAGCTGTGTTTGGTTTAAACTCCTGCTAATGAGGCTGCTTGAGTAAGTGAGGAAATGTCACTATTTTGATCTAATTTTCTGCTGCCAGATTTACCATGTCATTTATTCAGGATTTTTCCCGCTTGAGGGGAGCAATTAGCACTCAGATTATCTTGCCTTTTCCAGAATCTCTGGAATCGGACTTAGTGGAGGAAAAATGCATAGGCATCCAAACCATTCCAATCTACAAAAAGAAGCATAGCCCACCCAGGTCCTCAGATCCAGGTCAGGAGTTTTGCATTCCACTTTTTGCAAACAGATCTAGATGTGGTCAATCTTAGTGGATACAAATAAGATTGAAAAATAAAGGAAAGCAATTACATTTAGTCTGCCTACAATGTGACAAATTTGCAATGTGGACCTTTCGTTGATGACACTAATTAGAAGATCCCAAACATGAACAGTTTAGGGGATTTGCTGTGCAATTACATTTTGAGATCAATCACCAATGTGATATTGTCAGATAGAATGAGTACTCCCTTTCCATGAATCTTTTGCTGCCAAACAATCACACTGATGTGTAATAGTCAATTCTGAGTGGGCCACACAACGCTTTTTTCTTTAAATGATGTCATACGTATGGCATCCCAGCCTGCTTTGCTTGAATCCATACAAATCATTATTGGAAGTTGGATAATAACATAAAACCTTGCCATGTGACAGGTTCTCCCATCTGATATCATTTGTTCTAATGTGTAACGTTTCAGTCTCCAACAGGACAACAGTATCAATTACACTGGTCTCATAAACAGGTGACCATGGACAATGAGATCCTCAGTTGAAACAAGTCTATTTATAAGACAAGAAGAACCTTTAAATAATTATTGTTACTTTTAAATGAAGACATTAGATGTGTGAAGTATGTAGCTTTTTCACTACGTACATTACACATACTCTCACAAAATATTTTTTGTCCCCATCTGGAAAGGCTACATGTCTCATAAGGCCACTTTCCTGGTGCAGAAAGGGTGGCCTTATAAGAGGGGGACCACTGCATATGTATATATATATATATATATATATAAAGAAAGACTTCCATGTAAACCACAGGTACAAGTGATACCTGTGAAGTGAGACATCATCTTTCAGCTAATGCAAAAAATGCATTAGACTTTATACTATTTATAGAAAGTCCACCTGCAAAATGCATGCAATGTTATATAAACTTAAACAGGACAACACTGCAAAACAAAAACAAAAGTCTTCTAGAGATAAAACATTATAACTCTACAGTATAAAAACAGCTGGTAATTTGGACTGTATGATGCCTCTAAAGACAGCATGCAACATTGCACTATTGGAAGCATTAACTGAAACACAGATGGAAATTGGCACCAATCTCTATATCTAAGGAAAGATCACTCGATCTGCCTTCCACGAATATGGCAGAAAACTTTGCTTTCATATCTAAAATTTTGACGCTGGGAGGGCTGTTTTTGCAAAGCCATGTTCTTACCCCAAAGGTATTATGACTGGGAATGTATTTGGGGAAGAACTGAAAATGTCAATTCAATAAATTTGTAAATTTACATGACATTGCACTTGTCACTTGCCGGTGGAGAATACTTCATTATGCTATTAAAACTTGAAAACGATTATGTACAAAAGTTAAGACAAAACCCCAAATACTGTTGCCTTCTACACTTTGTACAAACCTTTGATAGCATTTGGAGGGAAACTATGTTCTATAACTGTTTGTATTGTTTACAAGTTTTCAATATTAGACAATATACATATGTACATAAATAAAAAAATTTAACATGAAACATGGCTTAAATCTGACAGCAAAGTAAGGAATTAAATAGGCTTATGCGTTAAGCCCTTTTCTTTTTAGCATCTTTATTAATATTCTTGAGCGGATATTTGATTACGCCAATACAATTTCAGTCATCCATGAAATTTATCTTTTGATTCCTTGGTATATGATGATTTATCACTGTTATCTAGACAATTGAGATAAACACTGTTTAAATATACTTAGCATGTACTTTACTGGATTGAAGTTGGAACTAAATGTTTTTCAAATTCAAAATATGCTGGCAATATCAAAATAGTTGACTCCTTATAATACTTTATTATTCTACAACATGTATCAGGACATCTAAAACCAGCATTATAAAATCTAGGTCTAAAAACATAAAATCAGAACTAACAGAATTTAAAGATTTGTCAGTCAAAATCCTATGTAAATATCCAATTATTATTCTTGCAATGCAAATTAAAGTATGTGAAATTTGGATCACTGACAATAAAACTAATTGTTTAAAGATAATATTTACAAAGAAAATATTCATTTGAAAATATCTAACATACATATTGTGAATTCACAAGAAAAAGATAGTAATATTACATATTTAATTGAACTGGACAGACACTTCAGTCCCTATCATATTACTAAAATACACAGCTATGATCAAGATTACAATAATTTTAGTCTGACAGAATGCTCTTTTTAAAGCATTTTGTTATTGCTCAGAACTACAATGTATTACTGCTGAAAACAGGCTAAGAAATGGATGTAACTCTTTGTGTGGTATTCTGTTTGTACCAGAAGAAAAATTTGACATAGGCTGTACATGTAGCAGAAATATGGACATAAAGTTTGGTGTGGCAGTCAGTGTATACCACAACAAGAATTTGACATAAATTGTATAAGAAACAAAAACCTTTTTGAAATCAAAATCAAACAATACTTTCATGAAAAAACTCTGAAAACTTGAAAATAACTCCAAAACAAAGAATAAGTTACATTAACTATTACAATTTATTTAATAGGGCAATCTATTTCAATTAGCTATTTTATGATTTAAACTCTCAATTACTACAAAATTAAGGACTATATCATATACTCTGAATATAAAAATGGGAGGATATAAAATATTATTAAAGTAGCAGTAAATGAGAGATACTATCCTAACTGTCCAAATTAATACATTTCTTGCACTGATTATCAAAACTATATACAATTGCACAGTATTTATTGATCTGAACTATCTTGGTGATTAATACTGCAAAAAGAGAATATCTCTATGGGAAAGACATAAAGAGCATAGGAAGCAAAATATGAAGAAAAAATACAATTTAAAGGAAGAAATTTACCAACTTTGATTTTCTTTAAATAATGTCCTGGAAAAATTTGTAAGACTGTCACTTAAAATTATCATTATTATCCTTATTAATGATAACATTAGTGACGATATTAGAAGCAGTTCAATTTGTAGTTGTTAAATACCAACAGTAACATTAGAAGTAGCAGTAATAGGAGTAGTACTAGTAGAGAAATTATGGGCCATATAAACTTGTATTAATAGCATCTATGTTGGGGTCTGGACAGAGACAAGGTAATCCCAGTCAAGAGGTTATATTATTGGTCTCCCCACAAGGCTATTCCAAATGGGGAGACAAATAATGTAACCCTGCGACTGGGAGTTCTTTGTCTTGGTTCAAACACCAACACAGATTATATTTCTCAACCAATTTGTTTTGACTAAATTAAAATAAAACTGCACCACCGCAATTTAGTTATCAGATTCAAAACACAGTATTCATCAGGTACAATTATTGCTTTTCACTCTAAATAAAGGTCATCAAGCTTTGTACTCTTTTTGAAAATCTGAATAATTATCTAAGTGGAAACTAGCTGTATATGCTGCTCTTAGAAAAGAAAAAACAAACCAAGGAAAAAACAGTATAATTTGTATGTGTTTGAAGTATTGTGCAATGAGTGTCTTGAGCCATGTGCTTTTGTTTATACTGCATATTAAGATGAATATGTTAATGAGGGCAATGGAGTGACCTGTCGACACGAAGTACACAAGTTCTAGGCACGGAGAAACAGAAACATAAAATCATTTGATATAATTACTGTATTATCACATGTAATCGATAGATGTTATATGAAATTGGCAATAAATAATTAATATCTTTTATACGGTCAAGTTTTAACTTTCATCATTTCTAATTTGGAAATTGTTTTATGCTAGGCAATGGTACAATATTGTGCAATACAAGATGCCTAATAGTTACAGTTCTGATGAAGTATGTAGTGACATCAGGAAATTTCTAATTCTGATTGTCTTGGAAATTTATATTTTCTGTCCTGGAAATATGGCAAGTGTTGCTGTCACTAGTGCAATGATATGCTGCATGTAAATCTTTTTGTGGAACAGCATGTGGTCTGATAAATGAACCCAGCGGTTCTTAAATGCAGGAGTTCTCATTTGCAATTGCATCATTATATTTAATTCAACTGGGGCAGATTGTGGGTGTTTGACAACGTTAAAAGAATCCTGTCTGACAACACATTTCTGGATTTTGCTGGCTTTGCAGTAGCACTTGAGAGAGTTTGGTTTTGTGTGGCCAGAGATGTGTACTGCCTGCATGTCTGGAGCTCTATCAAATAGCTTGACTATTGTGTGTGTGTGTATGTGTGTGTCAAGAAGTTTTGTTTGGTGTTATCAAAACTGGAGAGACCCTAAGTTGCTTTACAAGTAAATTTCTTTTTGTTATATATCTGCTGTTGTCTGTGTTGTTGGATTTTATAACATGTCCATCATGCACAGCAGAAGACATCATGGGTTTTTAAAAGTAGTTCCTAGCACATGGACACCATGACTAAGATGATAGGACTGATAGCCAGCCTGAGATAGGAAAAGCAAGGTTAGCAAAAAAGGTAGATTTCTCTATTGCATGGGTGATAAAAAAAATGATACCACACTATGTATAACTCCTACCTTTTGGATCTACAGTAAAATCTATCCATATACTAGAAAGTCTTTGCAGCCCCTCTCCTTTTTCACATGAAAATTCATTCTGCTGAGCACCTTCTGGATTCTCCTCAACCATCATTTGTCTGTGTTTCTTAAATACTTTTTCGTACAAAAAAGTATCATGTTCCTCACAGTATTTTTCAAGCAATTCATATCTAGAAAAAAATATCAAAAATAACTAAGACTGTTAAAATGTCAAACTATATATATATCTGATATCTGAAAAAGATAAGGCACAATTTAAAGAAAATGCAAATGGATCTTCTTTAAAATGGTGTAATGGTATCAATAACCTTTTCCCATCATAATGCAAGTACAGAAAAGTTACCTGTGAAAACAACATTTTCTTACTCTCATATGAAACGTTTAGGACTGTTGATCAGTCAATTTTGTAAAGACAGCTTTAAAATTGGGTCTTTCCAAAGTAAATGACATTTTTCATATTTTTAAATTCAGTTCTAAGGTAGCTAAAAGTTAAACTTATTGTCTAATGCTTGATGATTTCTAACCTGTTATTCCTTACCTAGAACTTCTGATGCATAATTTACATGTCTCCTTTGAAAACACCATTCTTTCATAAAACATAACTATGAGTTAATTTGACTAAACATATACCCAATTCCGAGACTTTCTACTATGCTCAGTAGTGTTTTCATCTTCTTTCTTCTTGGCATGTCCTTCCAAGAAACCAAATCCACCAGTTTAGTTTTTGTGTCTTCATCAAGCTGAAGTTTGTTAAACATCCATTTCTTCAAGGATTCTGGATTCATTTCCTCCACTATATAACGTATATCATGGCTTCTTAGCTTCGTACAAGAATGCTCTATAAAAAAATTAAATGTTCAATATCACATCTATTTTATTCTGGGCAGCAGTGGTGGCTGAATGGTTAGCATGCAACAAAAGATTTGAATTGTGTCCAGATTAGACCTAATGTATTTCCTTGTAAAAATTTCACATCTATATACCAATGACTAAAAGAAAATAACTATATGCCCCCTCCCCCTCCAATCACATAACCATTTCTTTGCACTCATCCATGCACATGGACATGAACTTTCAATGAATATACAGAAAAAAAGTGTCATGTTGCATTATACTTTAGAATTTGTATGTTTTACTATCAGTGAAAGCTACTGTACCAAATTTTTTTATTTGCTAATCAGACAGTTAAGACATGGGTCAAAATTTAATTATCACAAAACCACATCATCTTGGCTCTATCTTTCAGAAAACCTGAAGTGAAAACTACCTTTTATCAATATGATCAAGCTGTGATAATAGCTGGAATGTGCATGAGTCGAATTTCATCCAAAGGTTTCTATATCATGTATCAAATAAAATTTTACTTGTATATTTAATCTGTACATTTATTTAAAATATTTATTTATC
Organism: Megalonaias nervosa; assembly: GCA_016617855.1. Taxonomy (NCBI): domain Eukaryota; kingdom Metazoa; phylum Mollusca; class Bivalvia; order Unionida; family Unionidae; genus Megalonaias; species Megalonaias nervosa. The sequence goes on along the minus strand of JAECUM010003477.1, from coordinate 23,855 downwards.
CATGATTAATTCTATTATTTCTTTGGGTAAATCAGTCAACCAGCACACTTAATTTATGCAAATTCTGAAGATAAATTTACTTTTCTCAATGAATATACCATAAATACTTCAACAACAACAAAAATTAAAAAAATACGTATAAAAATTCACAAACAGATGTCCATTAAAACATGAAGAAATACTATGTAATGCTTGAATTATTTGTGAATTTTATTATCTCCACACTTCTAAAGAAAAGGTGTGGATAATGTTATCCTGCCTATCCAGATGTGTATGCACGAGTAATGTTGCACATCTCCTCCTACACTGTTCAAGACAAATGATCCAAGCTTTAGAATACGATAATGGGTGTTCTGCAGATGCGAGCAATAGTTGTAGAAATCAGACCCAACCCATGATATGCTATTCCTTCCAGAATGCTTATGGTTAAGACTTGAAAACCTGGGATGTGGTTATGGGAGATTTGTAGTAAATACGAGCAACTTTTCTGTAATTAATAATAGCGAAGTTTGCTTCCAAGTTACTATAAGCAGAACTGAACACAGCTTTTGTTGATTTAGACAAACCAATTCTCTGTGCAGAAGACTGTATCTGAAACTTAATAAAGCTTACTGACTCTTCCTATAATCCATTAAAATTATCCACTGATGTCTCCGTTATACAAAACCAGTTCAACACAAACCAGCCACACATGTGATTGGTATTTTTTTTTTATAAAAAAAAATTTAGTTCCATAATCTAAATTTATTTAAATAACTTTATAATAATGTTGGGTAAAAAGTGTAATAGAAATACAGTATTCAGACACAACAAGATGAAGAGAGATCAATCTAAGTCTGAGCATTAATTCATATAAATAAACATTTCTCTTACCAATTAAGAATATTATCTTAAATCTGTGGTGGACAAATTATCACATACCTTCCTTTTCTGTACTTGTTTCCAGGTAGAAATATACCTCTGCACTGTCTGGAAGATAAACTGATAAATCGTTAATTGTTGCACCAATTTTGTTTGCCTGATTTGTATAAAAAAATGACTTATTCCTAAAGCATATTTTGACTTAAATGCAATCCAGCATCTTTGTCTGTTTGCTTCATGTAGAAATAAACCAAGTCAATCAAATCTATGCTATCAGGAAGGTTATGATAAAACAAGATGGAATTTGAGAGACACTCTATAAGTTAGATTTATATGTCATTTTTACAAGTCAAATGTCTTTATTTAGTCCATAAAAACATGTAACTGTTTAGCTTGTATGAAAACTACGAATGGCAGATGAAACAGATCTTATATTTCTACATTCATGCTGATTTTTGCTGACATTTCATTAAAAATGACACATTCTTAAGTCTTCTAAGTCATTTAGTGATACAAAATACAGGAATCAAAAAGTAGCTTTATAGTCAACATGAATACTGTAATTATTTTTTAAAAATTATCAAGTAGTAATAATAAGATTATATTCCAAATTTTTCATTATCAAAAACATCTAATTTTAGAAAATAAGTGACATCTACCAAACAATCTATGAATATGTGATATAAACCAAACAATCTTTGCTAACCATACACCAAAAACTCAAGTAAAATATGGTATGTGCCAAGGTAACTTAGAACCAGAGCACAGATGCAGCCACACACATGTAATGACAAGTGTGGCCTAATCTGCAAATATATGTCTGAGACCAAATCATTCCAAATTTCAGTGAATGAAGATAGATTTACTACCATTCAAAAGTTATGATGTCAAGCCAAAAAAATTGTAATCTCCAGACATGGTACATTTGTGTCATCCAATATGTTGGCCAGACTGATGATTTCAGAAAATAAATGAATAACTATAACAGTCACATTCACCATAAAATCAATGCAAAACTCGGCACATACTGAAACTCAACAGGTTATTCGGTACTAAAACAAAGTGGACAAGTACAGAATGCACAAGCAAGGAATGATACTGGATTCTGCAACTGAAAACTCATAGGGAATTTTTTCCAGATAAAAAATTTATCCATACCAATGAAGTCTTGTCAACATTTCAGTCAAGCAAAAGTTTATGATCACTGCATAACATTTTTACCCAAGCAATATTTCATTATTGTATGCTCATTTTCTCCCCTAACTTTACATTGTAAGAATTATGCAGTATTTTTCCATACTGATCAGATACATACTGCATGACACGTATCTAAAAATAATATTGTGTAGATAAGAACTACTTTGACTGTAAACAAACAATGTAAAAGTTGTTTTACTCATGAGAATACAGATGATTAACTTGAAACAATGGGAAACTTTTATAACTATGCCATTAACAACCTCTATATCAATATCTACTGTATATACAGTGTGACCCCGCTATAACACAGTGGTTGGGAGCCATAGAACCCAACCATGTTATAGACCAAACCGTGTTATAAGCAACCAGGTCAGTTAGCTGATGAAAATGATGCATGTATCCAAAAAAATGTGCGGGGGTGGTGGTAGGTAATAAATGCAGGCCCAAAAATACATGCTTCATTGGCACAGTCATCATCTTAAATCGATGCATATTAAATGAGAAATACACATGTAGTGAAAACAGAGAAGGCATATATAATATTTTACTTTATTCAGAGAACCACGCATTGGTACATATACGTGTATACTGTTTATATATATATATGTCTAATGTATAGCAATGAATAAAGTATCAACACCGTGTACTCACCCTCGAATCATGTTACATACATTGAATCCACAATACAAGTAATTCCATCGAAAATATGCACCCACACAGATTAAAAATATTCAGTAATTTTGTCACAGGTCATATAGGTCCAAATTCAGTGGAAAAAATTGCACAACCATGTAACGAATGATGAAGCACTTTTACTTTTCAGTACGTCCCAAGTCTGCAAAAGTTTGCGTTTCAAGCTCCGTCAGTAGAGTTCCTAAGCATAAACTTTTTCCTGTAAAAAGGAAACTTTCACAGCACAGTAAAAGTGTTCCAGTCATGTTGGAAAATGAAACAATCCATCAGATTCCATTCCTTTCATTTAAGTTTCGTTCTGACTTCCTTTGAAGAAAGGTTCTTTGTTTTTATTGAAGATTGTGATCAGCTTTCTTTGATGAAGGGTGCATACGTTATTGAGGTCACCACTAAAGGATAGCTTTGGAGACCAAACAAATGCCTGTTTCTTACTGTGGCGGCAACATCAAAAAATTGCACTGCATCATTGAGACTGATTTTTTTCCCATTTGCTTAGTACATTTTCGTAACAACTGGTTCTTCAAAGGTAATGTTTTCTTTGAAATTTCAGCTACTATTTTATCTGGGTACTTTTTTTAAAAAAAATGAAGTGGCCATCATATGGTCAATTGTAGTTACTGTTCCTCCCTGCCTATTTAATAGACAAGTGAGATCTTGTGTGGGTTTTTTTTTTTTTTACATTTGTGGTAATGGAGTGATGCTGCCTTCCACGCATGCATAGAAATTTAAAGAAAGGGTCAATCGACAATAGAGACGCAGGTGTTCTGATAAAAGGGATTACTACAGAAAATGTGAATGTTCTGAAGGATTTAATTCTGAGTGAAAAGAAGAGGAATATTTTCTTACCATCCACATACAAATGTTAGTCTATGTAAATATATTAATTACTAGCAAGCGGCCGAAAATCCGACGAAAGATAGATTATGAGATAATGCCTCGTCTGGTTGATCTCCGCCACCAGACATGTAAATATGAAAAAAAGCGGATATCTCAAAACATACAGTACTCATGCTAGATGTCAACATAAGCGGATTATGATATAACATTGCACTGTTAAGATGATTTGTCAATATGGACAAAGAATTTGTTTATGCAACAATTGATACATTTCATTGCATTTTATATCAACTTTGCGGCTTCCTTTCGTGGGGCCTCTGAATTATTCCACTCCAAACCATTGGTTGTATATACATGTTTAAACAGCCAACAATGTCGCCAATAATAACAAATCGCCAAATGGTATATTTTGCCTCCAATAAGGAAAAACAAAAATTGCAATTTGTGACATTGCCGAAGCCCTGCGCGATTCCTGAATAAACTTTTTACATGTTATTTTTCGTACTTTTAAGAAGAAAACACTATTTTTTCGTGTATGAGAAAAATGCATATAAAATTCCAGGAGCCACCCCACAATCACCTTGTATTATTCATAAGCAATTTCTTCCCTAAAATGATAATAAACTTTGTTTTGGGGGGTTTTTTTGTACTTTTAAGAAAGAAATTTTTTTTTCATGTATGAGAAAATTACATATGAAATTTTGGAAGCCACACCATGACCATGTTATATCCGAATTTGTGTTATAACAGAGTGTGCTATTGCGGGGTCACACTGTATGTGTGTGTATATATATATATATATATATATGAAAAGGAAATGAAATGACATAGTGTGGCTATTGTTACAACACATGATGAATTCTAACTTTACCAGCCTTTACATGCAAACTTTGTAAATTCTGAATTACCCCTGACCAAAATAAATTGGATGAATTCTGAGTTACATTGACAATTCAACTGGATAATGTTGAGTACAAGCCTGATAGTACATGTTTACACACTGATGTGCTATTCTTTTATTACATCAAGCAAAATTTTAATTCCATTACAATACAATCACTTTTGATGTGCTTCAGTGACCACTTAAAGCAAAAGAAAATGTTACTTGGTGAGGAAACACCTGGCTCCTGACCATAGAAAGCTGGTGACCAATATATACATGTCTTTTACTTAGGACATTCTTCAAGGGAAAACAGGAATGGCCATTGTGACCATGTAACTGTTATATAAACATGACTGCTGATAAAGGTTTGATTGAAAATCAATTGTCCAACAGCATATCAATACTCTTCTGGACCTCTCATACATACATACATACATACATACATACATACATACATACATACATACACACCGGTCTTGCTAGGATTTTAAAACTAGGAGTCCAGGACACACATTTCCTATTTTGGTAAAAATAGGAGTCCCACCAGCAAAAGTTGCAGTCCCCATAAGCATATTGGGCATACCTGAAGTGGCTAAATGTCCAGATGAGAAGAACCAGCAGTTGTCATTGAGTTTAATTTTCCAAATTCTTTACACCACTGACATACAGCTCTTGTTTGTCCATTTGAGTAAGACTGAATTTTATCAGTTCAAGGAAAGGCCTTAACACTAAGCCATGCATCATACACTTTCTTACACCTGGCAACTGTTCCATCCGAACTATCAGTTCTAGCAACTTCAGCACTCTTCTGAATCTCATTACAATCTTTATCAATTTGCTGTTTAACGCCAAACTACTAATGTCCTAATTTTGCAACAATCATTTTGTCTAAGTCTCGATGTGTCTTGATTTTGAGGTCACATGAACTACTTATTCTGCTACACTATGAAACAAACACAATAATGAAAGCTATATTTGTTCATTTGATGTACTCTTATAATAACAACATGTACATCTAGGGGACTTTCAGCCACTGATTCTGTTATTGTAAATATCAGCACAGCTAAAATGATCAATTGATCAACACATTTTCACACTCAGCAGATGACTGAAACAGGACTGGCAAGACTTTGGATTTGCCGCCCAGCTACTGTGTGTGTACGGAGGACTCCTATGTAAGTTGTTTTCTGCTTCCCAGATAAAAACATTGTGTCAAAATACATGTGATTAAGCATTTCCGAGACTGCTGATACATACATACAAAGTCTGACCTATTTTCACTCTGGAAACCTTTCCCTTTCTTTCTCCTTTTTGTAATCAAACCAAATGTGGCATATATAATATATTCAACACAACATTCATTACCTGTGTTGCTCGGTGGTTTAAAGAAGATGGTTACATGCACTGGCTCCCTTAATATGTCTTGATATTCAGGACACACTGTCTTGATCAAATCCCATACTTTTGTCTTTACAGCCTCTGGATTCAATAATTTCACATCAAAGTTGTCCAAGGTCACAAATTTCAAAACTAGTGATCCTTCTGTTCCCTGCATGAAATGAATTCTAAGTCCTCTGAAATGTTCGATTAAATATTCTTTAGAGCTTTGTATCCTCTTCTGGAGGCAATGCCAAATGCCTTGATTTTCCAGTCCTAATGAAAGAAAACAAAGCAGAAAGCTATATTCATACACCAGAAAAGCTAGGAAAGCTGTGTCTCCTATTGGTCAGGGTGTAACCTGTACAGACATTTTTGGAAATCAGTTCATTGACTCATTTTTGTGAAAATATGAGATTTATCTTGTTACAACTCTGTGGTCTAAAACTAAGTAACAGAAAGATGTGAAATCAACCAGCTCATTAAATTAATAAATAATTTTGTTCCCTAAGTTACAAAGTGAAAATTTAAGAGGAAACTTACAGTATTGTCAATTAAATGACAAATAATCGTAAATGTTCTATCAAAGTCCAAAAGTTTAGAATGTTCCAAATGAATTCTATTACTGAATGTGCTGATGTACCAAGTTTTGAATGTGCAAGTGTACCAATAGTCTTAATGTGTCACAACAATATAATTCAGAATGTCTCTGAATGAATTCACAATCATCCTAATGTTTTAATCCAAAGAGGTCAGTGAGCATATTGTAATTCCAATGAATAATTTAAATGATTCCTCTCAAATTATATCTGAACACAATAGGAAATGATTCCACAGACTGAACTTAACAGAGAAATAAATATTTGTTTACCTCATCCTACATATTCTAATTTCACTTTATCCAAGGCACAGTATTATGTCAGGGTGTTGGTCATCTCAGATTTGCTTTAGAACATTCCAAGTTCATAAATAAGGTTTGTCCTTGAACTCAAACAGAAGTAAATATCTTTTAAGAAAATGGCCAAAACTCTACCCTCAATCATGGACTAAGGTCAAACACACAATATTAATTAAATATACATAACTGTCCCCCTTTGACCTCAATATGACAAATCAGTTAAAAAGGTGATTTTGACTGAGTTTATTACAGTGCATTTAATTAGGTGTAGTAACTGAATGAATTTCATAGACTTGCTTCTCCCATAAACTGAGTTGTGTCCATTTGTAATTGGAAGATAACTTTGTCAAACAACTTTTAGCATTTTAATATTCATAGCTGAGTTTCAATATTTTTCTGCTTTCATAATTCATTAACTCTGTATGCTAAAATGGAATCAATATAAAGACTGTCTGACAGGAAGAGCTGACAAACTTCATTAAAAGTCCATTTAAAATAAATACAAAGATGTTATTTTCACAATCCCCATCTTGCACTTGATCCAAAGAGACAGTTATGTGATCCCTTACATCAATTTGATTACTTTATCACATTGTATCATATGAATGATATTTTCAATTTATCAGTGAACTGTTTTGTGAATAACTACATTTATTTCCCTGTTGGAAGTTAAGTCATACAAACATGACTGAAAAGTAACTCTTCTAAGTAATTTCTGTATTAATCCCCATCATTCAAATTTTCTAGCCATTATGGATATGCAAATTGTCTTTTCATGCCTGTAAACTTGTACAATGGTTCTAATGTATATCAATACACAATTGTGCATGAATTCATATTCAATGCAACTACATCCTTACAATCAGTTTAAACTCCTATAAGTGGCAGGGGATATAGTAGTTTTGTAAATGGGCCTCTTTTAAATTTCTAACCTTAAGGCTATGATATGACTTTTTCAGTGATTATAGTTTAAAATTAAAGAGAAGTATACATTTGTGAATTAGGTTTATTGGCTTTGTCTTGTTCTTGAAACTGATGTGAGGCATGTGCAACTCCAATAGTTCTTTCACGGTATATAGACAGTGAAATGCCCATAGTCAACAAGGAAGCAGAGCTAGCCACCCATAGCAGTAAACACATGGGCAAGCATAACATATAAAAAACAGCCTTGATGGCAATTATTTTGAACTGCATCAAGCTGTTTAATACACAATGTATTTCAAAATTATCACCTAGCAAAAGGGGCTTACCTCTGTACTGTCAGCATCACTTTGTGTCAAAAATGACCATTAAACATGAAAAATGCAGCACTTGTAGAAGCTGTGAAGGAGACAATCATTTTGCATGGACTCTTTATCCAATCACCACTTCTTAGTCCTTAAAAATTTAATTTTGTTTTTATTGGGCAATATATCTTCAGATTTATTATATCAACCAAATGATTTCATTATTTTACATACATCATGACTGCTTCTACACAAACTGCAATGGCTACCCTCGAAGTCTAAACCAGAATGCGTCACTGATACAAATATTCAATCCAAATTTTCTTTACTTTACATATTCTTCAATGTTTAACAGAAAGGAACATAATGATCACAACCACAATTCAAAGCCTGCATTCTTTAACTCAATAACTAACATGCTTTTTGGCTTTCACTGTAGGAAATTTATTTGATCTACTCTGAAGGTGCATAAATGTAAATGTAAACTGACAATCACAGCCATGGGCTTGAGGTACATAATTTATATTAATTTCTTGCGGACAAACAGGCATTTCAGGAGATAATTTATATTTCTTTTTTTCTTTTATGCATAATTCTGCTCTTATTGGCTGCATATTCTTAAAAATACTTCCAACTGGTATACATGTATTCTCAAACCATCTGGATAGTAACATAAAACGATTGAAGAAGCTAACTTTGTAACATTTATTATTCCAAAGGTCTATACATGTATAAAGAACTCACAGAAATTCCTTTTATGTGTAATCTTATAACCAACATAAAACAACTTGTATTAATTTGGGTTTGGAGTGCTGAACATTCCTTCGCTATGAACTTCCAATGACTTGTCTGGTCAAGTGAATGATGCTCTTAAGTTGTTTTATGATCGTTATCCAAAAATAAGGATCTTTTTGTCCTAATTGTGTTTTATTTTTTTTATGAATTTCTGTATTATTTTAAGCAAGTGGATGTGGCATTAAATTTGTGCATAAAAACTACAGAAAAATACCTTTCATGGTTAAATCCCATGTCAATGTAATTTCCTGTTCAAGTAGAGTTGTGATAACAAAACTTTTAAGATGGCTGCAATGGCAACTATATTGGCTGTCAGACTATTATTTTTATTTAGTAGAATCTAGACATCATAAAAAGTCTTTATGTGAAAACATCATGCATATATGGAGAAGCAAAATAAAGATATTCAAGACAGCTGTCATGGAAAACATAATAGAATGGGACACAGAATCAAATCATCTATCTAAAAGTTATGTTTGAATAAGAGGATTAGAACCCTATTACAACAAAAAAGAATTTCATATTTTTAATGACATTAAACAATTAGTCTAAAACATATCTTTGAACTCTGACTGAAAATCAGACTGGTTAAAACGTTTGTTTTACCTGCAGTAAAATATACATGCATAATGCATCACAAGTGACTAATGAGCTAAAGCAAGCACAGAGAATGAAAATTAACCACAATAATGAGACTGAAACTAAAGAAGAGAATAATTGCATGACTAGAAATTATCCTATTGTCTATAAACAAGATAAACAAATTTAGATCCAAGTTGGTTCAAAATTAACCCTAACCCATAGTTAGTGACCTTGTCCATGGATCCATAATACCCTGCCATCACGAATAGTTCACAACTGGTCTTGCAGTTGATGAACTTGCTGATGGATCAACAATACCCTGTCATCACTAACAGTTCACAACTGGTCTTGCAGTTGATGAACTTGCTGATGGATCAACAATACCCTGTCATCACTAACAGTTCACAACTGGTCTTGCAGTTGATGAACTTGCTGATGGATCAACAATACCCTGTCATCACTAACAGTTCACAACTGGTCTTGCAGTTGATGAACTTGCTGATGGATCAACAATACCCTGTCATCACTAACAGTTCACAACTGGTCTTGAAGTTGATGAACTTGCTGATGGATCAACAATACCCTGTCATCACTAACAGTTCACAACTGGTCTTGCAGTTGATGAACTTGCTGATGGATCAACAATACCCTGTCATCACTAACAGTTCACATGTCGTCTTGCATCAGATGTATTAAAATGAAATGTGAGTTGACATTGCCTTTAATGATGAATTGATCTATTTATTGGGTTAACTAAGTACCTACCAACATCCTGCACTTGACAAGGTACAATAAACGCTCATTGCAATTAATGGACAATAATCACAACAATTTACGTATAAAGTAAATTATTGTGATTATTGTCAAAATGGTTATCATGCACATGGAACTAGCCAAGAGTACTGACACCAAGCACTGATTTCAATTTTTATGATGATGAAAGTTTTAGGGTGTCAGACAATGCCAATCAAACAATGTAGCATTTGCCAACTCAACAAATAAACAGAATTATAAAGAACAATGCATTTTAATATTTATATCATTTATAAATATTCAATGCATTGTGTAACGACTGAATGGGCAGAAATTAATTAGATCATAAAAAATGAGAGAGCATATTGCAAATATGTTCTTGAGACAAAGAAATCATCATCACCATCATTAATTGTACTTGAACAAACCATGAATGCAAATCAGAGAAGAAAATATTATAAGCAACAGGTTAATGTATATGCAGTTATTACAATGCCAGATTTAGTTGTTTCAGGTGGTATTAGTTAACTATACCTTAGATGAGATGAATATTTGTACATAATTATCTAAACACTCCTTAAATTTAATTATTTTTTGTTGTAGAGTAACTGACTATGATAGATGAATACATTTTACGTCTAACGTACATTTTAATAACTTTTGATTGCCAATAAATATGACTTTATGCTATGTCCACTCTGGGGATATTATTAAATTGTCATTAAATCCACATTAAAGACCCATTTGAGTGCTGAGTGTGGACAAAGTGGTCCACGTATATGTAACTGATCATAATTCCTTTTGGTCTTTAGCATCAATCAACTGCATATATTAGATTTTAGAATTTCAAATAAGGTTGTTTTCCAAGAGAATGACTTTTTTGTGTATAATATATCTATGAACTTGCAGAATTATAGTTGATAATAAATGGGCAGAGCATCAGGAAGAGGTCAGATTTAATATAATTATTCTGCATATAATTATTTGGAAAATACTCAAATTAATTAAGCATATGCATGAGAAGCAAATAAATTACATTTCTACACTTGCCTCAGCTTGCAGCATTTCTACACCTAACTGCCTCAACTTGGAGCATCCATGCATTAATCAAGGATGTTAGTGCAACCAGAAAATAAAAATGCTAAGTGGTTCTACAAGCTGCATCATTAGGTTAGAAATAACATTATAAATGGAAAATGTAATATTACATAAAAGTTTATTATGGCACAAGTTTTTATTAAATATTTGATTCAGATGGATTTTGCATCTTACAAAATCTTCTCAAATCTTCAAGAAAAAGATGGCTTAATGATGTAAAAATCTGGGATTGTCTCTGATAAGCAAGATTTTTTTTAATGTTTTTTTTTCCATTACTCTGCTTTTGGCTTACCATATACTTGAGGCATTAAAAGTGGCCAAATATTTGACTGATCATATTTCCTATAGTGAATAACAAAATAAGAATCACTGTAGGCGGCTGAATCAAGATGCACCTCAACACATGTAAAGGGACATAAAAATGGAAAAGCAAATGAAACTTCCAAACAAACCTCAGTGCACATCAAGGTCCTGCTGACATATCACTAAAAGTCTCTGAAGTTATGTTTGAAGAAGTTGATCAGAACAATGTTGTAACAAAAAATACTGCTATTTTTATGCAATTTCATTAAAAGTTATCTCAAAATCAGGCTAGATCCCTATCAGACTTGAACTTTTTATACATGGGTTAAAGTGTATATGTAAAGCATCTTATTACATACAGTCCAAAAGAAATATAATTCAAATAAAGTATTTTTTAATTTCAGATACTTGGAATATAGCTTGGCTGAGCTGTTGAATGTCTGAGATTTAAACTGACCATACTGCAACAAAAACAGCAGTTATTTTTATGAAATTTAAAACTTTTGTCTAAATATCATGTTAGAATCCTAATCAGCTGACTGCAATTTTAATTTTCTTGCACTTAACGGGTCAAGTGTACATGTTTAAAATTCATCTCAACAGACTTAGAACAAATAAAAGATAACTGAAACAAATTATTTCTGAAAAGCAAACCATCTGAAAATAACTTGACTGCATAAAGATCTAAGATTGTTAAATGAATTTAAGTTATGTTCTGAAGAAGTGATTAGTGATAACAATGCTGCATGAAAAAGGAGTCAATTTATTTTTAATTTAAAATTTTAATATCACACTGGAACCATATTTCAACAAATGGGAAGCTATATTTATGAAATGCAAACTCTGTCTCAAAATCATGTAAGAACTCTGATCAGATGACTGAATACTGACCTTTGTTTTTTGTGCTTTTGATAAAAAGTGCATGTAGAATGCATCTTAACTGAGAAAAATAACTCAGGTTATTTTTGAAAAACAGTCCATTTAAAAATTACTTAGTTGAGTAAAGATCTGACATCTTAAAATTAATTTATGTTTGACAAAGAAATTATAACTGTTTCATGAGAAATGAGATATTTTATTTAAATTCAAAATTTCAAAATCATACATTCAAAATATGAACTTTGAAACAAAATTATGAAAATTATGAAATTTAAAATGTATCTCAAAATCATGTTGGAATCCTGATTTGAAATGCAGACAAGTAACATTCATTTGCTTTTTTAAACTTGGGGTACAGTATACCTGTAGACTGCATCTTAACAAACTGAGAACAAAAAAAATAACTGAAACAATTTATTTTTGAAAAGTAAACCCTTTAAAAATGACTGTGAGATGTAATTGAGATCTTTAAATTAAATGAAGTTATGTCTGAAGAAAGTATTAGAACTATGTTTCATGACAAAGGAGGGAATACCAAATCATGAAGTAGAACCCTGGCCTTGTAACTGTCAGACAGTTAAATAATTTATGCAATAGTGGTTGTTAAATTGGCACCATACACAAATTACCATAATGACTGTGTCTTGGAATACAGAAAATTATTTTTTTTTCATGACCCATGACTTATACACATGGACAAAATACAGCATTTTCAATGTCCCACTGTTTATAGACAAGAAAAATGTCCAGATAAAACTGGCAAGATCGCCAAATGTCGCACAGCAGTGACCAACTCTTTTTCAATTACCATATCAATAAACTGTTAATAAGTACTATGAGTGTTTTTATGTTGTTATTTTGCATGTGCATATTTTTCAATTTCTCTAACATTAAATAAAATAAAGCTAAATAAAGACTTTATAATTCATGGGTTGCTTAAAGTTTACTGGGATACCTGTACTATAGTGTACACTACAGTACCTATGTGGTGCAAATTGCATGTAGCATCACTTATATCCTTCTTTATTCCCAAAAATAATGATTCTAATTTTGCTTTATTCATTGCGCTGATCAAAATCAGATTCTTTTAAATCACATTTTAGCTAGATGTCCATTGCTATTTTATTTACTTTGACCCACACTCTCAAGCATTACTGTTTTAGATGTATCTTAAGTTTTCCAAGAAGGAGATGTTAATTATATGAATAGATGCACATCTTTCATATTAGTATGGTGCATAAGCAACATATATTCACTAAACTGATCATCATCAATCACTTCAGTTTTGTGTTTTGGCTTAACAGTCAGGTTAGAACTTACAAATCAATGAATGAAATGACCAAATTTTGCATTTTTTTAAAAAATCCTTTATGCCTTTTATTTTTATAATTGGTACAGGGGTGCAAACAAATTGGAAGTTGTGTGAATACTGTAAAAAGGATATGAAAACAGGAAAATTAAATATATGGACTTTTCAAACAAATGATATTAAGTTATACCATTTCCATGTAATAATTCATGATTATAGTCCCTTAAAAACCAAAATGTAATCTTTTCTTTTTTAAAATGTTATAATCAATAAAATATATTGATTGATTAGAAGAAAAAATGTCAAAGGTATACCAAGACTTGTAGTATATGAAACTATTACTATAATTTAGTGTCACAACATTTACAGCTAATAAAAAAAATTACTTGTTAAGGTTGTCCTAAGACTTATAGTCATTGCAGTATAATGTGCTTGAGCACTGTTAAACGCTAATACCAAGGTGAATACTGTTTATTGCCATATTTACCATTTAATAATCCCATGTGATAATTATGTGGTGCCCTGTGGTATTATTTTCCATAAGCATTATTCTCAACTGTTTACTATTTATGCAAGTTACTCGCATTATATTGTGGAGTTTATAAAGCTCGCTCTCCTTAAGACTTCATTGTCTATACTGTGAAATTTATACTGGACACCTGCCCATATACAATAACCAATTGTTACGATCAAAGTTCAAGCTGTGAACAAATTAATTATAGTATTACTAAGCCAAGGTAATGATGTCAGAGTTGTTGTATTCATGTATGTCCAGAACAAATTCATAAATAACATACATGTTATAATTACAAGACCTCTATACACAAAAATCCATGTGCACCTTAAGAAAATCACAATACGCCAAAATAGGAATGGTTGAAATAGACACCTATAATAATGAATCAATTGGAAAAATGTGTAATACTGCAGGAAATATCCAAGTCCTTCTTAAAATCGTCTTTAACATCATCAATTGTAACTATAAAATGTGTGCAAAATAATGACCCTAAAAGTGCACAAACTTCTGTATAATGCTGCTTCTTCCTGTAAAATGCCAGCTGAAGAGAATTGAATTATCAAATTACCAAGTGTCATGTGGTCAAAGTGGCATAAATAACACAGGAAATATGAAACAGGTGCAATGACAGTGGTTTTGAAAGGTTAGAAGTAGCATCGATAAGTTACTTTCAAAGTCACTTTTCTTCTGAAATGAAATAGTGTGAATAAGTTATTTTTATTATTCATGTTTGACCCCCGACTTCTCATTATTTATAAACATTTCTAGTTAAATGTTGTCTTCATCATTAGTGGGTATTACAATACAGTCAACATGATATAAAAATATACTGATTATATGATGTAAACTTATCACTAAAACTCAGAAGTTGAAATTGGGATTTGTAGCTTACATAGTGAGTTGTTTAGGGAATGACATGAGAGGAAAAGAGATATCTACTGGACATTTACACGAAAAATATGATTTTGGACCTGGCCTGTTTAAATTGTCTTTTCCATTACCTTTAATTCCATTTTCAATGTCTTACCCTGTCTAGAACCGTCATCTTTGAAATGTTGCCACTTCATGTATAACTTGGATCCCAGCACACTCTGAACCTCTGAGTCCGAATCAAAATGACATGACTGTATTTTTTCCAGCAAGGCATCTATCTTTCTCACTGGATCATCGTACTTTATCATTTCTGAATGGTCACGAATGCTAATAAGAAACTGGGATAGAAGCACATCAGCTATTTTATCAACTTTCTCAGGTGCATCCTGAAAATGGCATTGGAAGAACTCTACATCCAGCTGCTCAATTTTTAAGCCATTTTGTATTCTGTGAGGAACCATTTTTACTGATTCACTGACTTGTGTGAAATCTTGAAACAGAAGAAAAATAACACTTGTGAGAGGCTGTTTTGTTTCTTTGTAATGCAACTAAAGTGTTTATTACTAACATTTAATTACTTTCCACCTTCATGACTGAATGTATGTCTTTGAAATCTTTCCTTTTGTAAAGAGCTTTAAAGTAACATAATTATGTGTGCTGTCAGGTGTGTAAAACTCATCAAAATATCATGCAAGCCCCTACTGGTCCTGTCCATAACCAACTGTTCTTACATTTTGCCATATAAAAAGACAAAATGTAGTCAATGACTCAATGGCTTCAGGTATACATGAATATCAACACTCAGAACATGTTATTTATATAACGAAACATGGAATATAAAAAGACTAAATAAGGTATTTATATCATGTCAAATTTATTTAAATGTTATTAATTTCAGCATGACATGGCTACTATTTACTGACCAGGACAATGATGCTTACAGTCCAGTTGATTCAGATCCATGCATAAATCATACAGAGGTTTGGCATCAGAATATGTTGCTGCAACTGATGACCAGTCTCATTCTTAGAACAAGAATTAGGATCCACATCCATTGTCATGTCATCGACACTATCAGAACTAGACCCAGTGTCAATGCTTGTCACTATAAATCCCTGTACCAAACTTTGGTCAATTTTCACAAAAATGTTGTTGACCATGTTGTAGCATGTTCTTTATTCTGCTTAAGCAGGTAAGACAGAATCTCCTTTCAAATCAGTGGATGAACTTTAGATCTAAAGTAAAGTGAGTGTAGTACTCAAATGATGCTGAAGACCCAACTTTAAAAACTTTGGACATGGTTCACAGTAATGAAACTTTCTCAAGCAGGCAAGGCAGGTACAAATGGAACAGAGGTCTCGCTAGGATTTTAAAATTAGCAGTCCAGGACACCCATTTTGGTAAAACTAGGAGTCCTACCAGCAAAAGTTGCAGTCCTCTCCCAGAAAATGTTGAACTTTGCAGATTAGAAAAACTGTTGGTTGCCATCAAGTTTAATTTCCACATTCTTAATAACACTGACATGTACAACTGTGTCAGCCTATTCTGCACATCTGTTAATTCTGCACATTGATATGTCATTTCTGTAAACATTGGATCAAATGTTGTTTTGGTTGAAAATCCAGTTTGTATCAACAAAGAATGATCATCATTTAATTATGGAAAGTGATATTCATAAAGTGTACAAAAATAAATACGGGTGGTATCCCGTTTGTCCAAAATAAGTATTATTTTGAACAGAATATTCTGATGACAATTGCTGCTTTTCAATTGGCAAGCATTGCAGAATTTTATTTTCATCAATAAGTCAAATTCAGTATGCATTTTGTGCCAATACTGGTGACCTTAGAGGTGCAGAATAACCTGACAGCGGTGTAACTCTTGTTTGTCCTTCAGGGTGAAACTGAATTTTGTCAGTCCAATGAATGGTCTTATTCCAAACACTAAGCCAGGTGTCACACACTTTCTTACACTTGGCTACTGTTCCATCCAACTATCAGTACTAGCAACTTTAGCACTGTTCTGAATCTCATTGAAATTTTTGGCAGTTTGCCATTAACCCCAAATACTTATCCAAATTTGCAAAAGACGTTTTATCCAAGTCTTGATGTGTCTTGATTTCGAGGTCGCATGCACTATTTATTTTACTACACTCAGAAATGAGCACAACAATGGAAGCTTAAGTTCTGAAATATTTTTATAATAACCACATGTACATCTCAGGGTCTTTCTGCTTCTGAATTCAGTCATTATAAATATCACCACATTTTCCCACCAAGCTGCTAGTCGAAGTCTTTGAACTTGCCGCCCAGCTATTGCATAGGCCTAGTGTTCTTTTGATGTACTTTTATAAATACAGCAGGCACATCTGGGGGACTTTAACCACTGAATTCTGTCATTGTAAATATCAACACAGCTAAAATGATCAATTAATCAACACATTCCATTCAGCAAGTGGCTAAAGTAGGACTTGCAAATCTTTGAATTTTGCCACCCAGCTATTTGCATGCGTACGGAGGACTCTTGCATGGGTGATTTTCAGCGTCCTAGATCGAAAATTTGCGTCCAAATACGCGTAATTAAGCGCTTCTGAGACTTCTCTGGGACACCTAGCATGTCAGTGTATAAACATTAAACCAACAGCAATATTATTATAAAGCTTCAGTTAAATGCATCAACTGATGTAGACGAAACATGCCTTTCAAAATCTTCCAAAATTGTAGCATTTTGTACTATATGCAAAAGTAACATTATCCTAACATTTCTCTTTAATCCAACAACTGATAGGTGACATTAGTGACAATGATGAACAACGCCTTGCTTTAAGCAGGAGAGACAAGCATGAGAGCAACACACCATAGCTGAGTATAAACTTAGGCCAACAGTAATATCATACCAAATCTGAATTGAATGCAGTCACTGCTCTAGAAGATTAACTTTCAAAAGCTTTAAAGCAGATCTTTAACACTTCACCATGATTTAACTAATGATCTGCTTAATCAGGGAAGACAAAAGCACCTAACATATCACAACATAAATTTTAGCTCTATGGTGACAAAGTTTCCCTTGAAAGCTGCAACTGATGTAGAAGATAAATGATTTCAATAGATTTAGCACAAAACTTTCCTGCTGTTGATGCTAACAATAATTCTGCTGATGCCAGCTTTAAACTTACTCTTATATCTCAAAATGCTTATGCAGAGACAAAAATGGTTTTCTCTTCTTCAGTAAAGGTGACAGCTTTATTTGCAAATCTTATTCATGGGATTTTTATACTGACTTTCTCTCTTAACTGTGAAGGCTGAGCACATCCCCAAAAAGACTAGAACTCTGAGCTAGCAAAACACCAGGTAAAAGATATATACCCATTTTATATATACCCATTTATATTCACACAATATTTAGATATAAGTGGAAGAACACAGATGTCAACCAGACTGACCTGTTGGCTTGACCTTCCAAGGCTAGGGCCTTGCAAGAAATAGGTCCATGCACCATGCTTTTATTATATGACAAAATTATCATACTCACACAAATAATGAACAGTAAATGCAAATCTCCATACTCACACAAATAATAAACAATACATGCAAATCTCATTACCTGCTTATCCATTACACCAGACTCTAATAAATAGTCCAATGAGAAATGAAAGCTGTAGGCTGATATGATAGATTGAGAAAACAAAATATATTTCTTCAGACATGTGTGGAGTAAGTGAACAAACTCATCAACAGATTCTAATTGCTGAATAAATGTGCATTTCAACCCAATTTTCTCATTGTTAAAATCTTACTTCATTTAAATCATTAGGCATTCAAAGCAATATGCACAAAATAAACTTATTTCTTTCATCACTTCCATGTTACATTCAGTCTTATTCTGCTATTTAAAGTATTCCAGCAATCCATTAGATCATTCAAAAGTATTCTGTATAATTCTCATGCACTGCCTTCATAATAGTTCAATCTTCTTTTCTCAAACAGTGCATATTATAAAGTCTACCTAGCACTCTTCAGCCATGTTCATCCTGATCATTACTGAGCAGAAGCAGAGAAGTGTTCTTGGGATGGGGAGAGGGGTTAGAGCACACAAATACCTTTTTATAACCCTTGGAAAGGTTTCAAACAAGTTTCATCAGTCACATTCTTACACAACATCAACAATTAACAAAACTTCATAGCTTTTTATCAGTAACTGAATGATGAAATGTAAAGTTTCCTTTATACAGAACCAAAATCTTCGCAGTCATGGAATTAAACTGAAAATATCAATCTTAATGTCTCTAACCACTGAGAGATCAGAATTTAGAATAAACAACACAAAGACTGGCAATCTATTCTAATTTAAAAAAACAGGAATGTAAAAACTTACTTTTCCTGTCCTTGTCTGTAACTTTAATTTCAGCTAGTTTTTGGGCTCTTATTGGGCACTTTGTTTTCAGCAAATCAAAAAAGATGCCCAAACTTCTTGCCCCTTTTTTAAGAACTCTTTTGAGAAGCTTGTCAACACAAAGTCTTCTTATCGCAGCTTTATCAATTTCTTCAAGCACATCTTTATCCTTTTCCTTCTTAAAAAGTTCTTTGGCAATAGCTTTCACTTCGTCCATCTCTAATTCTAGTTTCAGGTCAGCATAACACTTGATTATACAAATTTTACCTTCCTTGCCTTGGGGCATCTCTACAAATCAAAAGAAAATGTGACATTCTTATGAAATAAAAGTGTTTCATGAACTTAATATTTTCAGATTTAATATTTGGAGATTCTACCTCTCATTTTAAATGAAAACAAAGTCATGATAACCAGATCCTATACTGCCATTGTAAATTTTCATTCCAGATTTAATTATCCACTCATGTTTTAAAGAAAAGATGGGGATTATGTGATACTGTCCATTTTAATGAGTACTGGTTCATGTATGATGTTGCACAACACCTATACTTTTCCCAATAGAGATCTGAACCTCTGAAATTTAGTTGGGCACAGTCTGCTAAGATGTTCACAAAGGCTTTAAAATTTTAATAAGGTTCCAGAAGGAGGAACCTGGGGATGAGGACACATTTGCATTAATATAACTGTAAATGTGCAGCAAAATCATATATTTTAATTGTCTGCCAACTCCTATAAAACTTGAAACTTTGGGAAGGCTGAAATGCAAGTGAGGACTTGGTCTGGATCAGAATGTCACCTTTAGGTCATAACTTAGAATGTACCGAGATCCATATCAATTTATATTCTGGACATGAAGAAATGAAGAAATGAATTCAGAAAATGTCCCCTGGGTCCATCCTTTGGTGGCATAGATTAAGGATGTAGAACAAATCAGGGAGTGCAGAGATTCATCGACATCAAATGCATGTCCGACACACAAACAAACGCGCATAAAAAAATGAAAACATACACATCAGCAAAGTGATTGTGGAAGGTATGAAAAGGTTAAGAGGTCAATCCAAACTTTGTATACAACATCTCTTAATAGATGGCTGTCATATGCATACATACAAGACTCCCAAGGAATGTTTTTCTTTCTTCAAATAATCTGACAAATAAACTTCTTAAATAAACTACTAAAGGATTATTTTCACTGAAATCATAGTATCGAACAATACTACATATTTTCTAATAAACATACAGATATACTAGAAATTTGATATGAAATCAAACTACAATTGCTCCTTGCTGACACTACTGCAATGTTGAGGGCTATTTAGGTAATAATCATACATACATACATACATACTCCCCCCCTAAAAGGAATGAAGCATATCCTACCAAACAATATGGAATAAAGAACCTCAACATAAACATATCTAATTTCAATATCCTCGATCTTCAAGATGTAAAGAATCTGATTTTCATTAGTGGATGACCACCCATGTCTCTGTTGGAACTAACAATGGTCAAAGTCACAAAAGCTAATAAAACTAAGACAGCAATGACTATACATTTTGAAACAATGCATATGACAATGGAAACGAAGTATGTGGCAATTGGTTGAGTTGCAATGTAAAGTGTTTAACAGCCATTAGTATAACTTATTTTTGAGGTTAAAGTCACCCCTATGGCGAGGAAGAATAAATGTATTTTGAGTTGTAACTAATGACAAAACACACTATATTTATGCAAATACACAATCTGCCATTTATTTAATAAGTTGTTAGTTTGTAAAGAAAATGGATTTTGACAGCATAGGAATTTATTATTTAAAAACTGCCAGTAGATAATGATTGTACACCAAAGTTAATGAGAGAACAAGATCTTGAATGGATCTTGGTACTGCTCATTTCAGGCTAACCAGACAATCAAACATGTTAATGTTTGCATGAGTTACTTGAGCATGTTATAAAATTTTTACTGCACCGTGTAAGAGTGCAAGGAAGATATGATAATACAAGACCACATGGTTAAGGTCACAAAACTGACGAAGCATTATGTGCTATTTCTTTCATCTGTCCCTCTAAAATGCTGGGTGTCCTTAAATCTAGAGGAAAGGGAGCATGGTGTCCCCTGCCCATGGGATCCTATGTGCCATACTGTTCAGTAATATCTTAACATAATAAACAGCCTTCATGTACATAATGAAACTAATTATTGCAAAAGATAATATGCCATGGTATAAATCCACTGAACAAATATAAAGCAGTTAATATGGTGTCAGCTAGTTCTGATTCAAACACAATAAAACCTTCAATAAACTTTGAACAAATGGCAATCAAACTGCACATAATGTCTATTCATAAAAGCTACTTATGAATATCTTCGTTTGTTTGTCAAACATCTTCATCCAACAATTTATACACCCAATGGCACGATAGGCAATCCTCAATGCAAAATTTAATACTGCTCAGTATATAAAAAAAAATGTTCTGACTTGAATAATCTTGAACAATAAATAGGTGCACTGTGCTTGAAAGTTTTGACCAGGTCTCAGTTTTTACTTAGCTGAAAATGAAATTCAGATATAAGTAAGAGTTTTATGTGCTAGATTGCTTTATCTCCAGTAGTTCTGTATCACTAATTATTTTCAGTTAGTTAGAGATATAATTAGATGAAACTTAACTTCTGTTTATTGGAGTACACAAAGAGAGATGTGTTACATTAGCGTAAATGATAAATGCAGCTGAGTATATTTAAACATGGTATTAATTAGGATTTGCCATCAGATAGTAACTATACCTGTGACTGCAGCATCGCTGCTTCCATCAGAATTTGTGGATCTTGGGAGGGTCTGCAAACATTTGGAAACCTCACTACTACCCCAACCTGCTTGTCTCACAACTTCGATTTTTCTCTTAATGTCAATTTGCTTTTGCTTATCCAGTTCATCGGACAGTCTTGAAAGAGCCTCACAAATACTGGACCAATGTTCATGAAATTTGACTCTAGAAATGGCAGATGTTGGACGACTAAAAAGGTCATCTTTGAGATTCCTAATCCGCAAAATATCTGCCCCTGATGTTTTGTCACCTGTTTCAGGTGGTTCTGTCCAGCCACGCATTGGTTGTGTAATTTCACAGAGATGAATCAAAAGCCTGGCCAAGAGACTTATGTCCAACTTTTCAAGTAAAAATGTGGATAGAAGCAAGTTTTTCTCTTTTTCATTGATGATATTTAGTCTACAAAGATCTTCTAGTTCTGTTTTCTTTGAGTTCAAAAACTGTTCAAGGCTGCAATTGGCTGTACACTGCTTCTCAAAATACCACTGAAGTGTACAAGTACCCAAATCCAACAAGTGGAGAAGAAGGGAACAATTCAATATCTGCTCCATCATTATATCTGAAATATAAAATGCTCATAATGAAACATCTAATTTGTAAAATTCTTCAATCACTGGGATATGATGGATTGATTTGCAAACTAGTCAAGAAAAATTCTAGAATAAACATTTTGTCACATTCTGGTAGTGGTTATCAAAGGTTCATTCCTACTGGATTTCAGAGATTAGAGACTGGCTATTGCAAAGTAACTGTTTATAAGACGAACGTGATTTACTGGTAGAACTAATTTGTTTGTGCACTGGGAGAAGCAGTTCTGCATATCACTGATTATTTTGTGTAGTATCTGCTGACATTTTTCATAATGCTTCTTCATCCAACAACAGGATGGCATGATGTGTTGGTGGTTTGGCTGGACAGCCATTAGCATGTTGGGCTCTCTTTTAAATTTGGATTCAAGAGTGATATATTGCATCACAACTGCTGATGGTTTAGATGTTAACATAAATTAGCCTTTCCTGAAGAAGCTGCTTAGATATCATGGTAGTGAGAGATTGTAGATGCTAGCATAGTGTGCAATGACACAGTCAGAAACTAAGTTTATTATATGCTCATTATTTTCTCCATTAACTTTACATTGTCAGAATAGTTCTGAATTTTATGATATTGCACTCACGTGCTCAATTCATATTGCATTCACGTGAATAAAGGAACTACTTTCTATTGTAAACAAACAATTTGTTTCTGAATGAACTAAAGCAGATGTTTCATGGACTGCCACATACCAGCTGCTTTGGCACATTCCACGTTAACTTTTTTGATACAATGTTTCAGATTTAGGCTAGCTATAGATGCCAGACAGGGTCCATACAAATAACATGCAAGTGACAAGGCATAAACTGTCTTCTTCAGCTGGCAATAAGAATGGCTAAAAAATATGCTTACAGTTTTACATCCTGAATTTCCTCAAAATGTACTTTATTAGTTCTGCAAATCCAAATTACATGAGCCATGTCATGGGTTCTCAAGCTTGATTACACATTTTGAAATTGTACT